>JAANSK020313041.1:0-13367 GCA_011763485.2 Isoetes engelmannii
CTTATTTTGTCTATGCAATGCAGAGTTTTAACCTTCCACCTCTACAATATTACATACGAATATGTAGTTATATTCCATACTTTCAACTCTTAATGCACAACACATCTTCTCCACAAAGATTACAATAACATGCTCTTCAGGCTATCTCTAAAGCGCAGCAACGTTGGGCACCCACCAATATGCGAGTAGTTTTGCACAACACAAGTAGAAGTTAATCACAAATTGCCAATGTTAATACTCAGAGAGGAAGTTAGCAACATATAATTATATATTTTTAGGAAAAACTGCAAAAATACCTTTATGTTTTGATGAATTTCACCAGATACTCATGAGTTTTACTATTTTTTTGCAACA
Organism: Isoetes engelmannii; assembly: GCA_011763485.2. Taxonomy (NCBI): domain Eukaryota; kingdom Viridiplantae; phylum Streptophyta; class Lycopodiopsida; order Isoetales; family Isoetaceae; genus Isoetes; species Isoetes engelmannii. The sequence goes on from JAANSK020313041.1 coordinate 355, forward strand.
CCATTGGTCAACATACAAAGTATTTTGTATTTGAGATTTACGTTAATTCCCCAAAAATACCCTTAAGTTTCCTGAATCTCATGAATGCCCCTGAGACCCATAACATAACATAACAAATTTTCAAACTTAAAATGTTTCATACTTTACCAAATACTCTTAAGACTTAAATAAATAATTCAAATGCCTTCAAGAAGTAAGCAATTGAGACACTTAGATGATTTGCCTAACAACAAGAGAATCATTACAACTTGGTGACAGCAGATTGCTGAGAGCAAACTGATGCAGATTGCAGAGAGTAAAATTGATGAAACATATGATCGTTCGGTGTCTTCCTCCAGGAGTCGTCAATATAAACAGGCGCTTCGTCAAAAAGACGTCATTGATATCTGTTGGAAGGGCATTTTATAAAATACGAATAACTGGAGGGGATTCGGTGGAAATTACAATTCTACAAACGGATATACGTTGACCAAAGGGCATTGCAAAAAATTAGCACAATTCAAGGGTATGTGGTGAAATTCATAAAAACATAAGAGTATTTTGTAATTTTTCCCATATTTATTTTTGCATTCATATGTCGAGGATATGGAATCCCACAAAAGGCTACCAAACACTGGGCCGATCTTATATTCAAGGCCCAATAAGTATACAACTCTACTTATGCTTATGCGCGGCAACGCCGGGCACACATTTACTAGTTCTATTAAAAATCCTTCTTCTTCTGTTATCTGCGATATTGATGGGAGTGAATTCTGCTTCCGGTGTGGCCAAGGGCGCAGGATCCTCAGCTGCGGAACTGATGAGCAGCTATGGCAGAACGGTAGCCTCAGGATGCACTGCCATAGGCAGTGCTGGAATTGCAGGCAGTGCGAAGGTTGCAAGGATGGGTGTTTCTGCAGGATCGGCAGCTGCGGGACGGATGAGCAGCTACGGTGCTGCTGGAGTTACAGCGACTGCCAAGGTCGCATCTGAGGCAGCTGAGGCTACAAAAAGGGGCATAGAAGCCTGCGCAAGTGCGGGTGTGATTCCGGCGGTGGCCGTCGGTGCAGCTTGTGCAGCTGCGGGAGGATTAGGTGCGGTCTATGTGATTCCGGCGGCTGTTCAAGCAGTAGGGTTTGGATCTGGCGGTATTGTTGGCGGATCTTCAGCTGCGGCGCTGATGAGCAGCTATGGCGGAACCGTAACGGCCGGGAGTTTGTGTGCTACGCTTCAAACCATCGGTGCAGCCGGAGTTGCAGGTTCTACCCAGGTTGCAGGGGCGGCTGTTGGTGCCATCACCGGCTTCTCTGCTTCTCGTTTCTGGCCCAGGACTTCCCAAGTACGTCTCGCTCCTAGCTTATTTTGTTTTTTTCTGTGTGCCTGTTTAGGCCAGAACTTTTATTTACTTAAATTTGCTCATCATCCCCTTCTCAACATAGACGCAAAAAGCCCTTTTCTTCGCCTTGAAAAATTTGTAGCCTCTCTGTTCCTGCGCTGCTGCAGTTGCAACCCCCACCTTCAAGGTATGTTCTCAGAAATAATCTTATTTCTTAAAGAAAGATTCTAAGGGGGTTTCTCATGGACGAAAACCTCCAGGTTTTCTAGAGGTCCGATTGCTTGGGCTGAGGTCTTGGACCTGGACAAAAATTAATCCATCTCTATTACTTTATGCTCAGGTCTTGGACCTGATTTTGATCCATCGGCTGAAATTTCATTCTTGTGCATCAATCGGCTGAGATGTTGCAAGAAAAACCTTGAGGTCTTCTGATTCATGGGAACCCAGAAACCTTGCTTCATATTGTTTCAGGTTTAGATCTGTTCATGGGAAACAGATCTGTTTGGTCTTTCTCCAATCATAATAACTGTCTTAATCTTCCAATCTTTTTGAGCTGCCTTAATCTTCCAATCTTTTTGAGCTGCCTTACATGGACATGTATGCTCAAAAAGTTTGGAAACAGACATGGACAGAGCAGACGTGTCCATGTAAGGCAAGTCAAGTTCCTTGAGGTCTCCTCTGCAGAAACCTACTTGAAGAGCTTCTGGTGCTGGCATTTGCATTAGGTCTTTGCCATAGAGCTCCGAACTCTTTTCACCAATAAACAAAGAACATGGTTCTTTTTTATTGTCCTTGCTACCCTTTCCCAGATGGTTTGCAAATGCGTCCTTACATTCTTCAAGAAAACACCATTTTTCAAGAAAACACTGCAAGCAAAGCCACTAGGATCTACATCCTCATTGTCTTAAGCATTTTATATTTTGCCTGATTTATGAAATTGAAAATTGCTCTGCACCTATTTTAGCAGCAACTAGCATTTTGTTATGCCAATGTTGTTATTATGATCATTTTGTGAATTATCTTTGTCGTTATCATGCTCATCTTGTGAATTATCTGTGCATATTGAATAGATTAAAGCTGATGTGGAGACCGATACTGAACAGATTAAAATACCACTCGTAATGGTCCCCGGCATTGCCAAACTTTAGCTAATACATGTTATGCAGGGCTATAGGGCTATGGCATATAAAATCCAAAAGGAAGTGTTTGCTTAATTGGTTTATTGGTCCCATGTGGAGAGGGTGATCATTGTTGTCAGGCATTCAGGGTGGGTGACTTTCTACATGTCAAAATTATAAGTTATTAAGTTATTACTCAAATCTCATTAGGACGTGAAGTTGTTTAGGTGCGATGATGCTGCAAATATTGGAATGAACAATATGCATTTATGTCCTCTCTTTCGTGAAATTATACTGGTTGGCTTCAAGTTACAGAATAGTAGCAAGGGTAACATATTTTAGAGAGCTCTATAGATATTGTTTGAAACCATTCCTTTGCAAATGAATGATATACAACCACTATGAGAAAGCAAGGGTAACATGTTTCAAACCATTTCTTTGCAAATCAGTGAAATACAAACGCTATGAGAAAGGATGGGGGATATGTTTTAGAGAGCACTATAGGTATTGGCTCAAACCATTGGTTTGGAAATGAGCATAATCTTACCTTTCATATAGATTCTGATGCCCTAATGAAGAATGGGAGGAAATATGAAGTTACGCAAAGCGTCATTGATTAGAAGCGTTAAAAAATGCGATTTGTTAAATTTATAATAAATTTATAATGCCAATATCACTAGTTGTATGTTTAATTTATTACAGTTCAACTCCTCAATAAGTTGCTTCCAATTTAACATCTTTCAATAAAAAAAAATAAGTTGCTTCCAATTCAAAAAATTGGATTTAGCTTTTTATTGCAGCTAATTGTCAACTAGATTGTTATTTGTTTATTTTTTCAATGTTAAGTTAATATCCAGGTTTTATCCTATCCGACATATACATCCTCCAACCGCTCATTTTGATTTTTAAGAAACTCGTGTTCCCAAATGTCACAATGGATATCAACTTGTCAAACAAATTGCTATTTATTTATTTTCTCAAAATGTTATTTATTTATTTTCTCAAAACATGTAATAAATTCACTATCGTTGCATCCAATATATTTGCAACCCGAATTTCAAAATAATGATTGCTGACATATTTCCTCTGTTTGCAGTTGCAGACTGGGCTTAACTACCTTTTTGCAAGACTGCACCTTGACGAATGAAGCCAGTGTTATGCATACATGAAATTTCAATTATGTATTCTCATTTTAGTTTCTATATATTAATGTGAAATCAAAGTACACATGTTTCATGCCTGTGTCATCAGTGTTATGCATACATGAAATTTCAATTATGTATTCTCATTTTAGTTTCTATAAATTAATGTGAAACCAAAGTACACATGTTTCATGCCTGTGTCATCAAAGCCTAGCTGATAGAGCTTGAGAACCTATTATTTAATTTAATTTTATATTAATCACGTCATTTAAGACCCTCGGGTCCATATGGCGAAGCATATTACAAGAGATATATAGTCCACAAGGCGCTTAAACAAAGGCACCTGTAGCTTCAAGTACTTCCATATTAACAAACAACTCCATTATGTCAGCTCGTTCCTTCCAAACAACTCCATTATATGAGAATCATCAAAATAATATAAAAGTGAATACTATGGGTTTCACGGTCTTTGAATTATAAGTGTGCATACACAACCTGAGGAATTGCTTGCACTTGAGCATCATGTGCGAACTGGAGAACAGGGACTAGATAACTAGGACCAAGAAGGTGCTAGTTTGGGGATATGTACCTCAAGTCGAGAAGCCCCAAAACTACTAGTACATGGGGACTGGAAACAAGGTTGAACAAGAAACTACCTCACAAATAACTCGAATGGGGGCTGTATATTATATAACTGCACGTCTTGTGTGTTTAAACTTTCCAATATGCTCACACTATAGAGAAGACAACAAAACCGTCTATTTATCACTTAATGCAAACATATTAGTTGATGAAGACAAATAAAATCAGTTATTTTATTGCATTTTAAAGGCATAGAAGCAAGAAATTTATTACACATTTAGGCAGCTATACAATGGCTTTATTAAAGACAAAAAAATATCATACAGCTCATATTTCACATACCATAAACTTGGTATCCCTGTAACCCATAACTTCTTGGCGCGTGGGCAACATTACTGCTCTTCTTTACTGCTGTTGGTATCTATTTCAGTTTCATCAAGTACATGACCTTGGGTTGGCTCTGGATTTTCTGGTTGTGACCCATGTTTTGCTGCTGCTTGAAGGACCCTAGCTTTTACAGCTGATGAAGATGGAGATGTTGCTAATTCTAGTTTGCTAGGTTGAAGCTGACCTGCTATCCACAGCATCCCTTCACTTGCCATTTTAAACGGCTTTAAAGCAGCTCTGTCAAGCAAATAAAAGAGAAAATGAAGCTCATGATGAAGTTAAAGAGTTTGGAAATCAGAAACAGAGTGGACACTTCCACATAAAAGCATAAATACCATGAAATTCATATGGCATTAAATGCTTATTACATATACATGAAAGCACAGAAGAGAGCAAAGATTCGGAAATCTAACAAGAGCTACGATAAGTCTAGCATGGAAAATACGTATAAATTCTGATATAATTAGAAAGCACTAGAAAATTACCTAATATCCGAATTGAGGTCTTCTGCACTTTCATATGTATTTAATCTTCTGTATATTGCCTACAACAATTTCATACATCTCACTTCAGTGACAAAGACAATAGCTTAATGCAAGCACATGAATCAAAATTCACTCTACCTGACAAATCCCAATTACTCCTATCAGCTGAAGAGTTTTCTCCCATTCTACAAGAATTGTCAGGATATTACTAATTTTGCAAAGATCAATTCAATCTCTGCAGGTATTCTTACCTACTACTGCATAGCTTCCAGCAATGACGCCCTGCCAAATAGAAAAATGTATGAGAGTCCTACTGGCTGTTGATAATCAATCGCTGACAACACTGCTTTGCTCATGCGTCCTACCTACTCTATCGCAATCCATAGCAACAACAAATATATATTTGAGGTTTTATTAAGGCATTTTCTGCATTTTCCTCTAATGCTTGCATGTGTTTAATAAACAAAATGTAAAATATTGGCATTAGTTTAACAGCCGCATTATTGGCGAAGAGAAACAAGCAAGCATTTGACCCTGACTCTCAATATTGACTACTTGAGAGTAGTCGAGCTAAAACCTCGTAAAGCGACCTTTGCAGGTAATAAATACCAGGACGAGAAAAGCGCATAAGTCTTCTAAGACCTCCTTATGCTCGTCCATGTGGTCCCCAAACCTCAATCATGTTGGGGGTACTTCTTGCTGTGACATAAGCAATTACCTTCATAGTACTTTTTGCATGTCTGCTTCCTGCTGATAATTTTCTTGTGATGGTATACCACTGCTCTATTAGTGATTCAAGAACTAATCTTTTGAAATGTAATTTCATTGGAGAAAACTGTGGGGTAAACAATTCCCTTCCTGATTCACTCAAATATCATAGGCTTGATCATAGTGCCAAACCGCAGGAGCCCTGTCACATGCTTTAAATAATCTAAGATAAAACGTGCAATTATTCTTTTACAGTGCATAAGGAACAAAAGTACTCCAATCTAAAGCATTTACCAGAGTTATAGCAATTATGCCAGTGGGTTTCACCTCTGTTATTATTGCTTCAGCTTCCTGCAAATGAGATCACTGTGTCAGACAACAATAGGTGAAAAATCACCTTTCCACCTAATGTTCAGAAAATGCTTCATCATATAACTACCATGTGTTCATTGTACCATCAATTATATGGACAAACAGATTTACCTCCTGCAATATTTGTAGGGGTGCTTCAGTGCCATCGGGCTTGCTACGAAGGCCAAATGCATTCCAACTTTGAAATCCTCCATCAATGCGGTAAGTTGACTATGCAGAAAAAGAAAGAAAGAAAACAACATTGTGGTGATATACTTGAACAGAATCAGTAGAAACAAATTTTAGCATGCACATAAATCGAGAATTGTAGAGCTTGTTAATATCACGAAGTGCCTCTAGACAGAATGGTCACCATATTTACCTTTAATCCTATTCTTCTGAGAGCTCTAGCTATCCTCTTGGATTGTGTACCATCTGAATCCATGATAATCACCTTCGTATTTTGCTGTGTGGAATCAAGTCAACAAAGATGAGCCAAGGTTGCAGAATGAAGATTCAGTCCATAGAATAGAATGACACCAACATCAATAGTTTTCAGGTTACGGATTACTGATGCAGCGAGTTGGACTTCAACTTCAGCTGTGTTCTTCAACAAGTTACGTACTGGTTGCTCTACCTAAACGAGAAGGAAGAATAAATTAGAGAACAGTCGCTGAGATCACCAACCTGGTGACATTTTCCACATTATATCAAGCAGGAAGGAACTTCTAAGTGAAATTCTAGTTTTTGCACCTTCGGAACATCAATAGCTGCAAATTTGAAACGGGCGCTTCGTCGAAGGTCAGGGATTCCTTGCTGATCTCTTAGGTCCTAAGAGGCAAAATCAAAGCAATGCGTAAGTTGCATTCAACATAACCAGACAAACAACATACAACATTTCCCTGAAATGACATTGTTATATTCTCGATCCTTGAACCCATCACCATAACCCATCTGCCTTATAATGGATAATTGGATCATGTAAGAAAATATCAAAAACAAGCAGTGACTAAGAGAATTTTGTTACAGGAATTAGATTAGAATTAGATATAATTGGATCGTGTAAGAAAATATTCAAAACAAGCAGTGACTAAGAGAATTTTGTTACAGGAATTAGATTAGAATTAGATATATATTCAGGTAATTTTAGAAATAAAGCTCATGCATCTAGAAGGTGTTGTCGTCACATTTGGGAGGCATATCAAATCGTTATCCTTCTGAGAACTGGCTATTTACACGTCTGGAACACTTGGTCATGTCGAAGCAAACATGTTTGCAAAGAAACAATAAAGAATCTACAACCATAAACATTCGAGCTCCTTGATGCCAGTTCATGAGATAATATTGAAGCATATCTAAGCATATTTCAATTAGTACCTAGAATTGAACATAAGAAACCAAAGTTTATCCTCATTCTGCTCCTGCACCCTTGTCTAACTTTTTCCACACATACCCTTTCGTATGTATAAAAGATCTGTTTTGTATTTCTTTTCGAAGCATGTTAATTAGACAGTGAGACAATGGCAGTTGCTGGTCAGACAAGCTTGCCTGTGGTCGTATATCAATAAGCATAACCCTTCTCATTTTTTGGAGCATATCAGCTGTCTGTTGTGGTGAAAGATCACCTGAATAACCACCATATTTCAAGTTCCAAAATGAAATCCTGCACATGAACTGCAGTTATTATCACCATTTTCATTATATAACAGTACAGTATAATGCGCTAAAATATACATGCAATAGACCGTTCATTTCAGACAGGACTCTTCTGAAAGCAGAATCATATCCCTCGTCATGATCTTTTCGATGGTTAAATGGTCCATATTCATTTCCTTTGTTTCAAAGAACTGGAAAAATGGCATGCCTACCCTATATAGATTGTCCCTCCAAGTACAATAACTGCTGGGATAATAGGGTCTTCAGGATCCAGACCAAGTTTCCTCTCAAGATTTATGACAACATCTTGCACCTGTGAAGAAAGGAAGGATATAAGTCAAGAATGCTAGGACCACAATAGAACGAAATTAGATCCCTCTACCAAAAGATACTAAAGAGTTGTTTATGTTTGTCTTACACCGGGAAATAATGCTCCAAAAGTATCTGCCTCTACTAATGACTCTGTTTTCCAAGGGTGGATATCGCAAATTTCATCTCCACTGGAAGGTTTCCTATTATGTTTCTATTAATTTTTGCAACGGAATAAAAACTTTATGAGGCCGCAGCACATCAAATGTACATCCTTTGGCCTTGTGGTTGAAGGCAAGTGGGAACTCCGTGGAAAAATAAAATCCAAAATTTTGAGATATAATTGCTTTCAGTAATCTGTTGTGAGTTTAAAAGTGACAAAGAAACTATCAGCTCACCGCGAAAAGAGCCGCTTTCAGTGGTTCTAAGATTGCTTTGGCAGCTTCCTCTGTAGTCGACAAGAAAGCTTGAGCTTCAGAAGGGAGAACAGCTTTTGTTATCCCATAAGCTTCTGTGATCACATGCCCAGAAGCATCCAACACAAATGTCGCAGCGCCTTCAATAACAACTATCGCATCTTTAAGAGTTTTACTTACAGGTGTGCCAATGTCAAATGGGCCTGTGTTATCTGCACCACTTACTTTTACACCCAGCTCATCAATGGCACCATTCTGTGTACCTTTTATTGCCTTTAAAATTGAGTTGTTGATGTTGCTATAGGTGTTTCTCACTGCATCACCAGCACCACCAAAAGAACTAATTATACCATCTTGGATGTCTGTTACGAAGACTGTAATTTCCTTCTTTGTTTCTGTCAGGAGTTTGCTAAAATCTTTTAAGGTGTCAGACTGGTCTGGAAATGTGTTTGATGGGGAGTCCAACAAAACATCAGTTACATTCTGACTTGGGAGAGGTATATTGTCTATTTGCAGATTTTCATCTGAAGAAGATTGCATTAGGAATTGCTCAGCTGATGGCACGTCAGTCATTGGCATAGTAGCATCATAAGCTCCTTCATCAAGAGGTGGGATTTCTTCACCTGAATATGTGGCGCTGAGTGCGGAATGAAGACCACTCTCATCCACGTGATCCATGCCTGGCATAGGCAATACTTCGGACGTATTGTTACTGTTTGCTTCTGCCAAACAGGTTATAGATGGATCTTTGGCAAGGCATGATGCCAGCCATTCGCTCATGTCAAGTGCAGGCTTCTTCGTCGAGTGTACAATGTTGGATGCATAGGTATCCTCCCTTATGACGTTTGGAACCATTCCATGTGACAGTGAATCAGATAGAAAGTCGCCTGCAGCTACTTGTGCACTAATCTTTACTCTCCTACATGTCTGGAATAAGCTTTGGTACATATAGAGCTGCCAAACACAATAGACAGAAATCACTCCCTAGTGTACAAGAAAAGTTTTGAATTCAAATTGCAAGATATAAATTTGGTTACAGAGTAACATCTACAATGCGTTGTTAAGTACTTTCTACAGGGTTGAGTTGACCCTTTCTAAAGTAAACCAATTTTCAGCTAAAGCATAAACAGGAGAAGAGACTCTACCTGGCCACTTAGCTTCTGGCATGGACCTTCGCAAGCAGTACAGGTCCGAGCGAAGGCAATGTCTGTGTACCAAGATGTCCCAGCCATTGTTAACTACTCTGAACTCATTAACCTTTTCTTTGCATTATATCAGCTCCTTTCTGCGCCAAATTAACATCCATGGAAGTCTTAGTCTTGCAATCAACAATATTTATTGTAAGTTGAATTGCTCAAATTATCTCGGCGATCGAATTGCTCGCGTTCCGGCTAAGAATGCCGATGTGTTTAGTTTCTCAAAGGTTTGGAAGGGACCAGGGCCATCCCAATACCTCTGGAAATGCAACCAATAGATCCTTCTAATCCCGGATTTCTGGGCCCGGTCCATAGGTTTTGTGGTAGTTCTATTTAGTTCTATTTGCATCATATCCACAAATTTTTTTTAAAAACATGTATGTTTTGGGTTTGTCCTTGCCGGGTTTTTCGTCTCAAAGGTGTGGATTGTTTGTAATTAGCGTCGTGAAGGAGTATTCACTATTTTGCATGGTATAGCTTCCTCATAATAGACCATTTGATAGAATAGAAGAGAAAAGAATAATTTTTTTATCGTCCACGGAGACCAATTGTCCTATTTTGCATGGTATAGCTTCCTCATAATAGACCATTTGATAGAATAGAAGAGAAAAGAATAATTTTTTTATCGTCCACGGAGACCAATTGTCCTATGGGACCTAAACAAAGAGAGCAACAAGTCGATTACTGTCAGGATTAAAAAAACCCCGCCCCGAAGGGTTTTCGAGGGAAAAACCTTGGCAGTAATAAGTTTGCTGGCATAATGTACAATAATATAGTGCCATTCATTCAATACCGCACTGGCGGACACAGTTGAGTCCGTGTATCCATAACCTCTTGAAGATATGCGCCCAGCAAACCCACGGACGTCGTGTTCAATAGTTCATGCAATGGCTGGCCAGGCACAACTAACGGATACCGTGCTCGGATACATATGATCTAATGCTGGGCAAGTCTGAAGTGTATGGTATTCATCTTCAATGAATCCTTGTTGGCAACACTGACATATCCTGTCCTCGCGTGCCTCCCGGGTCCATCGGCATGTCCCAATCCGGAGGCGATGTGCACCCGTTCGGATGGAAGCTATCAGTCTCCGCCTCTTCGTAGGCAAATGAGTACGCAAATAGTGTTGTGGGCCTCGAGTGAGCATGGGATTTACCTGCTGCCTATAGTGTGCCGCTTGACGTGTGCGAGTGCATTTGCATCCGAGAGTTTGCTAAGGAATTAAGCCTCAAGATACTGCCTCAAATGATCATGGTCCTCCTCTGTGTGTACGAGCACGCACCTGTGTTCACTAGTGTTAACTACGGTCTCCACTCACCATCGTATATCCCATGGGGTGCTGCCACCTGGTATGAGATAGAAAATATTATCTATCTATCTATCTCTTGAATGATTGCCGAGACTTCAGCAATCTCATTGTCCCTGTCATACAACAACTCCTTGGTAAATGACAAACTTTTGTCCTTTTCCAAACTTGCGCACAACAAACTCTTGATTCGCCTCATACAACTATTTGAACCTCTTCATGAGGACAACAAGCTTGGTCTCGTCCGGGAGATCAATTATTGGGCACTTGCATGAAGAGGATGAAGAAGACCCTGTGGCCGTTGAGATTGAATATGGGAGAAACAAGTATGCAAAGGAGCGCCAAGCGACAGTAAGGAGAATAGTATCCTCATATCATCAAATAAAATTTGTATTTACACTTCACAGCACGCAAAATATGATGCTTGCTTGAGAAATAACCATCGTGTTTCCCATGGTGTGATATAGAGAAGAATAAATAATACAGCATTTTATAAATACAGCTTTAGAGTTATATAACTATCATGTCCACTCCACTACATTTCATCCTTCATGTCTTCTTTTTCCAGCCTCCTTCCAAAATAAGAAACTACTGCAATTTTTCAATCTCATATTCTAACTTGAGTACTTCAAGCCAACAGCTACAAGATTAAGCATGTTATTCCCTTCAAACCAGTTCATTTAAGTCTTTTGCAACCTTTCAAAAGCTTTGTTGAACCCTATGGCATTCCCTATATAGGAGTTGATCTCAAAAACTTTTTTTTTCAAAATTGTCCTCATAGTCTATCTCCAATTCCACCCATTCAGCAAGATTGTCTAGCATACATCATGTGGCAAGAACTTGTTTTTAAGTATATCACTTAGCAGCAAATATTCAGTTCCATCCACCATTATAAGAGTTACATCAGATAACTTATGTTCTCCATCCGTGTCGTTCTCCTCTTCATGAGTTGGATAGGGTCAACTCTTTGACGCTTATTTTTTTTACATTCTTTTTCTTCTTCCTCATATTCAATCTCAATCAATCTCCATTTCTACCTCATTGTCATCCTCATCATATACAATTGCGCCTCCTTGGGTTGGTATTCTTGGGAGCCCTACTTGATGTAATAGGAAGCAATTGCAAATAGCATATATATAGATAAATGATCTTATTGATTAAAAGAAGATAATCGGATGGACCGCATTGTACTATTATCTTTGAAAACATGTTGGACCCATGCATATGCATTGTTGGGTGCTCTAAAGCAGATTTAGAAATCCACAAACCTAGGAGACCCTCAAAACTCACTGCTTGCGTGTAAGTTGTAGTTGCAAACTCCTAAGCAATATCGTCATAGCATCTAATAGGAAGCAATTGCAAATAGCATATATATAGATAAATGTTCTTATTGATTAAAAGAAGATAATCAGATGGACCGCATTGTACTATTATCTTTGAAAACATGTTGGACCCATGCATATGCATTGTTGGGTGCTCTAAAGCAGATTTAGAAATCCACAAACCTAGGAGACCCTCAAAACTCACTGCTTGCGTGTAAGTTGTAGTTGCAAACTCCTAAGCAATATTGTCATAGCATCTAAGTTGATGGTTGGTGAAGCTGATCTCCATCTCCTTACAATAGTCTAATGGCAGGACCTTAAACCGTCACAGTCGAGGTCACGAGTTCAAACCTGACCAATATCAGTCTAATAATGAGGACCTTAAAATTCTATTGCCCTGAGCTCACGGGTTCAAATATGGTCAATATTGATCTACTAATGGGGAATTCCATTCCCGAGGTCACGGGTTCAAATCTGACCAATATTGGTCTAGTAATGGGGACCTTAAAATTCCATTGCCCCCTAGGTCATGGGTTCAAGTATGATCAACCGGTTTTGTGCAAAGAGCTTAAACCTGCCATATGTAATGGATAATCACATGCAAAGTAGCTCCTAGCATAGAATTGGAATGATCGCATCTAGGTAGTGCATTAGCTTCCATATGATATGCAGAATAAAGTGAATTAGAATGTATGAGCATTAGCTTCCATATGATATGCA
>JAANSK020313152.1:0-19117 GCA_011763485.2 Isoetes engelmannii
ATAGGGTACAAGCATAAGTTATCAAGCATAAGTTATCATATCATAGGGCACAAGCATAAGTTATCATATCATTATCTCCTTCTGGGCACTGCATCTTGGGATAAGGATGGCTGTTTCTTCCTACTGCTATAGTTCGGGTCAGGATGACAGGCATTGGTGCTTCGTCACAAGATTGGTAAAAGGTGTGGGAAGGGCAACACTATGGAAGATGGTATTGATTCTATTTTGAAATTTGACGGATTGCGCAAAATTTTGAGATTTAGATATACCCATCTGTTGCTACATAGAATGGTCCAACTTATCCGAGTCATTGCATTGATCCTTCAAGAGAATTCTGTATTTATTGCATTCCTGCCTGCTTTTACACTGTTTGTGGTAAACAATAGTAATGTAAGGAGAAGCATTGCAACAAGATGCAACTGAGATTGGCTGTTGATTATAGGTTATTGGGACCATTCGTAATTGCTGTTTTGAAGCTGAACATATCCAAAGCCTTCTTTATTATTCTGACCTGCTTTGGCCATGCTTGCTCCTGCCAGTTGCTGGTAGCCAGGTTGTTAACATTTGGAAATTTAGCTTATATTAGTTCATAGTGATAGAACAACATGTTTTTCAGGTTTATGCTGAACATGACAGGGCAAAAATGCCTCCTGAGCTAGCAACCCCACTGTCATTTGCAAGGGAGTGCGAAAAAGATTCTCAAATCCGTGCAGAAGCACTGGATGCTCTTTATTTACTAGTAATACAGGTGATGCTACTTGTCTTTATCAATCTTATGCAATATGGATATGTATTATATCTCAATGTTACAGCATGTGTATGTTTAGGATGCTGGAAGGAAGGCGTTTTGGGGTATAAACGGCCCTAGGATCATTGAAGTAGGATATGAAAGTGAGGAGGATCCAGAGGTGGTGGATAGATACGAGCGTCTTGGTGCACTTGTAAAGATCTCCCTTCTTGCTGCTTTTGTTTTCCTGTCCCAGCTCGTTGTTTATACTTGTACATGCATTTCCAACGTTGCTATCTTAATTCTCATCCTTGGTCATTGGTGTTTGCTTTGCTAAGGTTGTTGCTGATGCTGGTGGGCAGACAGAAATTTAGCATATTGGAAAATGAAGATCTGCTGTTGATGCTTCAGCAACATATTAGAAAAGTGCGTTTTTTTTTTCCTTTTACGGTGTCATTGTATCAATATGGAGTAGGGTTCCACCAAAAGCTGTGGCTATTAGAAATTGAAGACTTATCATCGCAATAAACAAAAATCATGCCTCCATATGATTTCTCAAAGGATTTGCTCCACCATCCATAAAGATTTTTCAAAAAATTTGTTCCGAAAAAGAACGAGACCAAAGGAGGTGCATTTGGAGGCCTCTTGTTTGTTCAGTAGAATGTGCTTTCTAAGTGTTTTTTTTACGTTCAGTAGAATGACAATGAGTAGAATGACAATGATCTTAGTTTGTCATTTTCATGGTTTGTCACTTATCTTTTGACATGATTTTCATGGTCAATCCTATTTATCGCTCAATCCTCCTTATCGCTCAATCCTCGCCATTGATAGCCAAGATATTCTAAAAAAGATTCCTTGTAGTGGAACTTGGGCCGTTCGTGGAAATTAAGATGGTACCAAACCCGAATTTCCACGTCAGCATATGATTTTGCGCCAATGGTTCTGAAGTCAATCATACAGTCAATTCCTTACCTACAAGCAACACAGAAGCATGGAGCTGGGGGATTCGAACCCCCTTTGCAAAGCGGAGTCCACATCACTCCAGCACAGCCTAATCCCATACACAATTGCAGATATGACTCTTCACAAAGATGAGGGCCTTACCAGTCCCTTCACTGGGGAAGAATTTGCGCAAGCTTTTGCGCCTTTTACTTCATGTTCTATCATTTCCTCCTACTATGCAAAGCATCGGACTGACATGAATGTCATCATGCATAAGAATAAAAATATGATATTACCATGAATGAGGATTACTGCCATGTCAAATTGGTATAGAACATGACCTTAGTGGAAGACTCATGAAGAATATGTCCTCCTGCAAAGTCAGAGGGCAGAGGAAGAGCTTAGTGTTTTAAAGGAAGCATTGAGCCGTCAAAGACAATGGTAAAATATTGCCAAGAGAGGCTTCCTTCCCAATACTTGCCAAACACTAAGGTCCCAAAATTTAGAGGAAGTAATGTGAAAACATGGAAGACACCTCAAGAACATGTCCTGCAAAGTCAGAGGGCAGACAAGCAAGTGCCGCCTCTTAAAATGAACATCGGGAGCTATTTACACAATCACAACAGTCTTGCCAACAAAAAAAGCTGGAAATAAAGCAATCCACAACACCAGATAATTTTTAGGTAAAGACAGAGCCCGGAGAGTCAACTTCGTTCTCTTGCAGCAGTCATAAGCACACCGTGGTACTTCCAGAATCTCACAATCCTCTTGCTTCCATGCTAATCTGAACAGAAAGCCCTACCTTTGTTGCTGCAGTAAGACCTGAGCTGTGTCTACGGCCGATGCACAGGCGCACTAGTTCACGGTAGGATGTCACCCTAACGGCCCCAAGTCCAGAAGCACAGTATGGCGGAATCCCTCCGCCATAGCCGCCCTGCTCTTCCTTGCACTGCGCCTCGCCATGCCCAGGTTTATCCTTAAATAGAAACCCCAACTTTAAATTACTAAAAAACCCTTCCACACCTTTGCAACACCCAAACCACAATTTCCACGTCATCCCAAATACGGTTTGCCATACAAATACTTACCCACAACCTTCCACTTTCTTAAGTTATCCCGTACGCCTTTAAAAATTCTGGACCCTTATCGCTTGTTTTGTCTTACTACCAAATTGTGGCCTTTGAATTGCATAACATATATTCCCTATATTACATCTCCACCGTCCACACAAATCTGTGATGGGGTCAAACACCCTTTTCCGAGTCACCATATCATTCTTAAACCATTGAATCTAGTCAATAAGCAAGTCAAAATAAATATGATTATCATTTAATAACAGATCTAGCTTCACAGAATCCCTCCTAAGAGGATTTGAACCTACCGCCGGAGTAGGTAGCACCATAACCCTTTAAACCATAAGAAACTAACCCTTAACTTAAAACCATAAAGAACTACTTGCATATGTTTCGCTCCAATGTCCTTCGAACCTGCTACAAGCAAACAAGATAAGGAAAACTTAATCTTACACATTCTTCCAACCAAGGAAACCAGAAATAGTATATGATCAAGCACAGTGGGCTACCAAACTATCTTTGGGAATAAGCACTCAAGAATGCCATCATGATACAGAACAAATTTCTAACTACCAGCTTGAAAGGTATGATATCTAATGCCCTTTGGAAAAACTTTAATGAAAGTATGGATTATAGCTTGTCCAAAGCCTATGGATGGTTAGCTTATGCGCACGTGCCCTCTCTGAACTAAGGAGAAAATTAGATGATAAAGCAAAGATTGACTTCTTTGTGGGTTATGATGAAGAATCAAAAGGATTTAGAATATTTGTGTCTCATACCAGTAAGTAGAGATGTATACGTTGATGAGTCAATTTTGTATAAAGACAGAAAAGAAAAAAAGAGACACAATAGGCATCACCAGCTAAAAAGGACGTTAGGTTTGAAGCAAACATAGACTCAAATGATGGCAATGATAATCATAAAGCAGAAAGTGAATATGCAGAACCAAAACAGTGATGGATCGATTACTCAAGCAGAACCAAAAGTGACTAAAGAAGAACAACACATCAAAAGAAGGAAAACTCAAGTAGAGAGACTTATTTAGGAAGCACATAAATGAATATGGAAGAACATAAATGGGCAGAAGTAAAAGACTTGAACATGTTGATGAAATAAATGAATAAGTCTTGGCTATCTTGGATGATATTGCAATACCTAGGTCTTTGGGTGAAGTTCTGAACTCTGGTGATAAGGATAGATAATTAGCAGCTATGCAGGAATGATTAGACTCATTTCATCAAACAGACACTTATGATGTAGTAGACCAACCTACTAAACAAAATGTAGTAGGCAGTAAATGGTTGTTCAAACTCAAAGACAATGCTGATGGCAGTAAAAAATATAAGGCTAGGTTGGTTGCACGGAGATTTAGTCAAAGGAAAGGTATTGACTATGATGAAATGTACTCACCAATAGTGAAGCTGGCGAGTTTAAGAATTCTACTCAGCTTAGCAAATGCTCTGAATTTAGAGCTTCATCATGTGGATGTCAAGACAACATTTCTGAATGCAAAACTTGAAGAAAACATTTACGTGAGGCAAGCTCCTGGATTTGAAGTTGGGAAAAATAAAGTATGGAAATTGAAAAGAGCAGTCTATGGTCTTAAACAATCCCCAAGGGAATGGTATATATGTATGGACAGATTTCTCAAAAACAATACCTTGTTTTTTCTATTTGTTGTAATAATGCTTTTTTAATTTAGTAAGCATGCCACAAGGTGATATTTGATTAGTAAATAACGTTTTTGAATAGTAAATAACATTTTTCTTAATTTAAAAAGTATGTCACATGTTACAGTTGAAATAACAGTTACTTAAAAAAATAGTGTGTTGGTTTTTGTACTAATTACAAATCATATTAGGAAAAAACAACACTCGAAAACAACTAATCTAAAAGACCATATGTGTAGCATATCTATAACTACATATGTTTTGTTGACGAAAATAACTCTTTAAAATAATGGCAAGTCTTAAAAAGGTATATGTCATATTGGGGAAAAACAACACTAAAAAACAACTAATTTAAAAGACGTCATGTAGAATTCTCTATAATCACATATGTATTTTGAGGAGAACAACACTTTAAAACAATGGCAACTCTTAAAAAACTACATATAGAGGGGGGAAAAAAGAACACGAGTTGTTTAGAATGATACGAGCTTGCAAACAACATGATTAAAAAAAAAACCACATGTGGGTAGAATACAAAAAAACCACACGTGAAAAAAAAAACTACACTTGAGAAAAAATGACGCCTGAGAGAAAAACAACGCCTGAAAAAACAACACTTAAACACTATGTGTAGGTTCTAGTAGATCCGGAAAAAATGACCAGGGAGTTTTTTTATGTTATTTTTTTTGCAAAAAAGAAACTAAAAAACAACATGTATCCCAGTTTTGGGGTGGTTGTGTTTGCAAAAACCAAATATGTATAGCAGGGTTGCCTAACCCGAGGTGCCTGAAATCTTGGATTTCTAGCCCATCCACGTGGACAGCCACGTCAGCCTAATTAATTCTACACCATTGGATTACCTAATTTTTAATCGTGCGGTCTTAAAAATTAGAAAATCCCTCAAAATTGCCTTTGTATACCCGAGCTTCTTGCCACGGCTACGGCAAAGCCTTTCCCCTTCTAGCTTTGAACTGCGCCCATCAGGATCTCCAATATATTCGCAGTGTAGCTTTCTTTTTGACCATGAAGTTTGGTATTGCTATGAGTTGAAATGGCATCAGGGACAAAGCCTTATACTTTGCTACTCCGGCAAGGTTTTTTGATATGAAAATGTGTCGACATTTCTCAAAAGCCTCTGCGTCCAAATCCTTTGCGCCCAGATGGCAGCCCTTGGCCTGGAATTGCTTCAAGGTATGCAAGAAATTTCTTTCTTCGGGATGATTCACGACCTCTAATTCCTGTTTTTGTTTAGGGGATCTTCAAACATTTCTAGTAATCTTGTTTTTTTATTTCTTGCAGCCATTTGATACATACACTGCAGATATCAGCATCGATCTTAAGAGCTATAAAGTACTTCTTTCATTAGGAGATAAGTTTGTGAAGGCTATGAGGATACCTGCACAATACAGTATTTTATCGATCAACACCCATCTATGCATCTTGATTTCGCTGGTAATTGGAGAATGCAAAATAGAGTGCATGTGTCAAAATATTCAGAGTAAGTTAATTCGAGATCCCAAGTGTTGACTTTATTATGACATTTATATGTGCAGCTTGTTTTGCTCTAACACGAGAAGTCAGGATCATGAAAGTCATCTTGAAGAGAACACAAGTTTCCATCGAGCTCAAGGGCTCCGATGAACTAAGATGTAAAGGTGAAAAGAGCAGCTGTCATAATTCTGGGAACTCAAGTCGTGGGAATGCAAGACCTCGTGCATCTTCAAGCTTTGCCATTATTATAGTAACCATCTCATTTTTGGAGGGTTATAGCAAAAAATGCAGGGCTAGAGTTAACTAATAGAAAATGTCTAGCTACAAGGTGGCTTTTGAATTTCTATTCATGTGGTCTTTGGCTTCAAAAACATGGGAATATGTATATTTAGAATGAGAATCCAAATGTTATGCAGCATGTAACTATATGATGGAGAAATCTGTCTCAAAGTTGCATCTTATCTCCTCGTTTTGGCAGTTCTATATAGTTTTTCTGCAAGATCTTCCAGTTTGTTTTATTATTTCAAGTTATGGATATGTATTGTTCCTAAAGTTGGTTGCAGCACCAGCAGAATACTAAGGTTGGTTGACATACCCTTTCAAAGTAAATTGCCTAGATATTCGTCTTCCCTTCTATATATTGTCTGTTAAATCTTGAGCATTAACGCATGACATTTAGTGTAGCATTGTGGAAAGATTAAAAAAAATTTCTAAACCCTTGATTTGCATGTGTGATTGTCCTTTCTAAACTGTTCGTGATATTAAATATGTAGCACCTGATTCGTCTGTATGATTGCCTTTTTTAAACTTTTCTTGAATATCAAATGTGTCTGAAGAGATCAAATTAAGTACGCTTAGAGTGATCTAGAACTTGGAAATCCCCTGCATTTGGACTTGAATTAATTTTCTACATGCTCACATATCTCATCACAAAAATGGGCATCCCAAGTCCCATGTTTATTCCGTTTATCTTGCTAGTTCATGCCTAAGTTCAATTTCGTATGAAATTGATTAAATAATGATAGTTTTCAGGTGCGTGGGTCTGGGTCCTTGAGCTTTCGGCTGCTGCAATGACAAGAATAAGATAGTCGTCTCTAATGCTTCTGTTTGAGCACTATAATAAATCTTTGAGATGTTTGGCATATGATGCTAATACATTTATTCTCTCAGGACAATCATTATAAGAGCAGCAGCTTCAAATGGTTGAAAATGTAGAAGCAGATGAGAAATAGGTGCTTAACAAGCAGTTGAAAATGCTAAAATTGAATTTGCAGAACCAACATTTCAGAAAGTTTTCTCCTAAACATCGTGTGACAGTAAGTTCATGTCTGCCGTGTTGCTTGAATGCTAAAATTGGTGGGGTATCAATCTGTGTGCAGAAACATCCTTCTGAGAATGTGAAAGCTTATTTGGCTTTTTGTGTTTAGATGCTGGTTAGTTCTGACTTCTGTTTTTTCGTTAGATATTACTTTGCCACATTATCATCATAATATGTCATGTATAATTTAATATATGGTTAGGTTAGAGAATTTGACTTATAAGATTTTTATTCTTATGCGTCTTAACTAAGCAAAATTTGTTGGCATGCAGGGCTTGCTTGCAAAGATGTTCTTCCCATATACATTGGAGATGACAAAACAGCTGAAGATGCATTTAAGGTATGGTAGCTTTGTTCTCTGATGATGTTTGGACAATTCATGATGCAAAATTTGAAGTGGCCATTGTTTTATCAGGTTGTAAGAGCAAGAGTCATAGGGTTTAAGAGCAAGAGGCATACAATACTCTATTCTTCTGGCTCCTATCACTAAAACAACTAGTGCACCTTATTCTCTGAAGGATCCACTGGAGGTGATATTCGTACCTCAAAGCCTGATGGGAATAACATCCGTTTTGTCCTAATGTGTTCTTTTTCTTTTGGGTATTGATGTTTAACGAATCTTGTGCAATGGACAACAAACATGTTGATTAACACCTTCAATCACATAACCACCAAATGGATTGGTGCCACTATAAAATGGAACCTAAGTAAGCTATAACACATTTTGTAGAAGGCAAAACGCGTTGGCAATCTCTCAAAAATGGATTTAAACAAGACCATTACATGGCGGGGAATCGTATTGCAAAACTGCAATTGTGTGCAAGACTATTTGAGATCTAATTTCAAGATCAACAAATGTAAAACCTTACTCTGCCATTGGTGTCCAATATAGGTAGTAAGTTCTTGGTTTTTTGGCCATGGAACTAATACTATATTTTGTTTGATAGAATTCATCAAGATAAATTGATTGATAAAATTCCCTCTGTCCAAAAACTCCAAATCTTGGAATGATTGGCGACATAGGAGAGTAAAATTAGAGGGTTTGTCTTGCATATAGTTGAAAAGCTTTGCTCATATGTAAACACACAAATACACTGCCACAAACACAATGCGTAAACAAGGTTGTCAATATTACAGGAACATAGCGAAAGCAGATTTAGTTATAGAGCGCATTGAATAGGATCATATGACATATTCTGTTCAAATTATCTTGTGCTAGCTTATTTATTTCCTGCTCAAACATTATCAGCCAAATCAGGGACTTCTGGAAACTTGTATTTGAGCAGTTTGTTAATGTACAAAAGCCTTGTTGGACCTTTATGTAAGATCTCTTCCTATGTTTTTGGTATCAGGAAGTTCAAAACCATGTCATCATTCCATGCAATATTAGGTTGCAAAAGAAAACTTAGCTTCGTTTCAAAAAAACTAAAGAAAGGAAAAAGGAAAAGTAGTTGGTTTCTATCCTATATTATAGTGTATGTCTGTCTGTCTGTGGATCAAACTTAGGTCCACGGTTCAGATTCAGTCATACCAGCGTGGCATCATCTTATCCTTTCAATTTACAGCTTACCTTTTTTAGGGTTTCGACGGTAGGTTCGAACGGTGCATAGCTTCTTTAGCATCCATTTTCCAGGCTTTAGTTTTGCTACGGCGGCTATGGTGGATATGGCTTCTCCTTTCCAGTGGATATGGTGGGCATTGAGCTCTTGCCGATTTTGCTTCATATAGCTTTCCTCCGGGTACTTTTTAGGTAATGATATGGCGGTTCGTTTCTTCAGCCTTAACGGGTGACATGGGGTTAGATGCAAGCTACAGAGAAGCTGCCATGTCGTTTTACAGGTTCAAGCATTCAATCGACCATATCCTTGGAAATCTATGGCATTTGAGACTGTTGAAGCCCCATTTTTACTGCAATTTAGGTACAGATTTTTATGCTTTGGTGTGGCCATTGAGCTTTGTCGATTTTGCTTCCTGTATCTTTTCTTTTCCTGTGTTTTTAGGTAATGATATAGCGATTGGTTTCTTTAGCTTTAACTGGATACATGGGGTTCGATGCAAGCTGCAGAGAAGCTGCCATTGCGTTTTACAGATGTATGCATTCTATCGACCATTTCCTTGCAAGTTTGTGCCATTCGAGATTGTTGAAGCCCCAGATTCACTCTAATCTAGATACAGATTTATATGCTATATTAATTATCTCCGTATTCTCTGATCCTCTGAGGTAGAGGTTGAAATGTTTCCTTTTTTGGCTACAAGGGGATGTATAACATCTCGATATGCATGCTTAGTTTGGCTTTGACATTAAATTTATGGTCTCTGCTTAAGGAACATAACGGTGCAAATTTGTGATCTGCAGGTTCCAAGAACGAATGGAAGATCTGATTGCATTTATTCCAAACAGGAGCCTGCATGTTCCATATTCTAAAGGCTTTTTCTACTGAATCCACAAGAAACCTTCGTCATGTTTACTTCATTTGTGATCTGCAGGTTCCAAGAACGAATGGAAAATCTGATTGCATTTATTCCAAATAGGAGCCTGCATGTTCCATATTCTAAAGGCTTTTTCTACTCAATCCACAAGAAACCTTCGTCATGTTTACTTTATCTGCATATTCTTGAGCACCAGCATTGTTGCACTCGCAGGAAACAGCATTAAACAGTTAATGTTGGAGCACAAGTTTCGAATTTCTTTTATAAGGTGTGTTGTGAATATAACCAGACGACTATGTTAAATAAATGTTGTATTCTGAGGCAAGTCTTACAGTGTATTCATTACATTTGCAGTGCATTCTTCTTCTTCTGCTGCTTTATGGATGCTCTTCAATTTATGCAGGTATGTAGGAAGCTGGTTTGCAGAATTGCAAAAATAAACAGTATTCACAATCATATTAGTTAATGGGCATATTAAGTGTCACGGGATTTGAATTTAGCAACTTGGAGGATGAGACGATCATATACAGAACCATATATCATGGAACAGGTAATTGGACAATGCTCACTAAATACTTGCCACATATACACATCCTAAATTTGTCGCTGCACTCTTTGCTGTGATATAGGGGACTGCATTCTGTAAAAAGTGTAATGATGGGAAAAGATGATGTGAAAATCAGAAGAGCAACTCCATGTTTCCATGCTCTTATACATGATATTCTTACAATCTAGATTTATTGTTTTAAGGAAAGTGATTGACAGTGCAACTTTTGAAGCTGTAAGTCTCATGAAAGTGGGTTTTGGGATATTTAGTATCCTTTTAATTTGTTTAGCCTATGTAAACAGGTTTTGCTTCATTTGGTTATGGGCAGTTTAGGGTCATCTAGACGTATTATATGCACAAATTGCATTAATTGCATTTGTTGTCGTTGCCAATATATTATGTGTTTTTTGTCTTAAATATGAGCGTGCTATCAGTGCTTTTCTATAAGGGGAGGAGCAGTTGTTTCATATATCAGGCATATGCTTACTCTGTAAGTTGGTAAAAATGATCAATTATATTCTTTGTGCTGGTAAAAATGACAGTAGCCTATGGCAGACAAAAGTTCTCATAGATTATTGGAATGGGCCCGAATTTGGTTAATTTTTGTCATATTCAGACGTGATTAAAATCAATAGAACTTGCTCCTTGCAAAACTCTTTCCATGTTTTAGTGTGTATAAAGAACAGCTTATTAGTGCCATTGTAAACCAAATGTTATGTTGTGAATGCCCTATCTGCAATGCACATATTTGCATCTAACATTGTACAGATTACATAATAAATAACAAACCAATCCTATCGATCGTGGGACTTAAGTTGTTGGGAAGTTGTTAGGAGTTGTCATTGTGCAAAAATCTGAGCTTTGCCAATACAGTCATCAAGCCTTAAGCATCACCAGTCATCAAGCCTTAAGCATCACCTTCTGTTGCAAACAAGTGGTGCCTGTGTTTGGATAATGAAGCCGGCATTTTAATACCTTTTTGTTGGGGATAAATATTGGTGATGCAAACTTCTTTGTAAAAAAAAAGATTGAAACCTATGGGATTTAAAATGCTCATGGCTTACAACAAAGAGGGTTCTTTATCATTAACTCACTAATTAACTATGGACAAAGACGTTTAATTGGGTATGTTGTCTTGCAGAACAAACAATATGTAGATCAATTGAAAAACATGAACAATAAAAGAGAGCATCATTTACATGTTCCAAGTTATGCCCCGCAACAGTGGGCACCCTAACTATGTAATAGAAAGATATCCACAATAATGCTTGCCGTATGTAAACTTATGACATTTCTTTCTACATAACCAATACACTCTTCGAACACAACCAGTGAATGGGTTTTTTGAACAAAACCAACCATATTGTCATGAGCACTTTGCTAGATCATAGAAGCAAACTCTAAAGTCTTAGATGGAGTATTGGCACAATCCACTAACAACAACACAAAGGGAAAGAGGGAGGAGTTGCAATAGTTAGAGCAACACCATACGGTCATGAGCACTTTACTAGACCATAGAAGCAAACTCTAAAGTCTTAGATGGATTATTGGCACAATCCACTAACAACAACACAAAGGGAAAAGGGGAGGAGTTGCAATAGTTAGAGCAACACCTCCATATCATTGATGCATTATTATTTACAAGTTCCCAGCTTATGCCCAGCAACGCTGGGCACCGTTACTAGTAGAATAGAATGACATGTTCGTTTATTTAACTAATGAATTCAGCACACGATCGCATCAATATTCTGGTGCACAGATTTCGCCAGAGGTTCGCACTTTGTCACTTATGTGCACAGAGAAATGAGACAATTGAACATTGCTTCTTCCTGTGTCGCAATGTCAAGCATGCTTGGTTGTGGCTTCAAGGCATTTTTCATTGCAATTTGAATAGCCACCAGGTGTTACCAACAGTTTATCCAATTGGCCTCTGCATGGACCATCTGTTCCATTTGGAAAAGAAGGAATCCTCTTATATTCAAAGGTCTTGCTTATTCGGATGCACAGATTCTTCTCAATGTCCAACAACGAATTGCCAAGGCATTCAGGTGCTCATTAACTGCTAATGAGGCCAGGAAAATTGGTTTTTACACAGTTGTAATGTTTATGCGTTCTTTTGGAATGGTAGATTAGATTAGTATGTACAATCGCATATATATCAATATACCGCGGTTTGGAAATCTAGTTTACCCATAGTGCACGAGCACCTTGTTTTTCAATTGAATTCTCACACTATCAACGCCCAATCTTCTCCAATCTTGACCATTTCAGTTTATACATGCAAGCTTCTCCAACATTGACCAGTTCACGTCAATCCCAACAATCTTTTCCAACCTTCCCCCAGCCTGCCTTACTGCTAGTTTTTTAGGTGCCAATGTTTACAAGAGTAAGACTTGTAACGTAGCCTCCTAACAGGTTGCTCTACTCTAGCCATTTACGAATTATACCTATATCTGCAAAAAAGAACATAATAGCAAAAGGAAAAAGACAATGATAAAATCAATAGGGAAAGAACGCAACAAATTGCTAAAAGGAATTGATGCAACTTATGTCTCTAGAATGAAAGCTCAAAGCTTTTGTGGAATACGAAATTCACAAAATGTTCTGATCTTTGCAAGGAAAAAAATATCTTTGCATCTGGCAAGGCAAGACAGGTGGCTCAAAGCAACACATTGTAAGCAAAATGAAAACCATTTTTGCTTTGAACGTCAGCCTATCTTAGATCTACCTTACTTAACAGTTGAAAATCATTTTCTCCATCTATAACCATCGTCCATAATTTCCTGTTAGCTTCGAATTTAAATGGTTCTGCTTCTTCCCTTTTCATCTCGATCTGTAACCAAAAACACACACAAAAAAAATTAAATACCAAAATAAATGAAATCCAAGGTCTTGGCTATGGAACCGCTCCTTGGTCTCGAAACCTTCTTTTTTTCTGCAAAGATATGGAAGAGTTTGCTAACCTTTTTGTCGCCGAGGGAAGAAGATATGGAAGAATTGGGAGTACATGTGGAGGAATTTGGCGCTCCATGAATATTATTTCAGCTTGCCTTCTGAGATAGAATCAATGCAGACATTTTTGCAGCAGGGTTTCTTGTTTTTGTTGAATCACTAACTTACCGCTCTTCATCTTTCTGCCCGACGCAGGGAGGGGCTCGCTCAGCAGGGCGAGACCGAGCTTTCTGATTTCCTTGGAACAGACAGTTACTGTTGTCACAAGTTTAGGCCAGTCGTCAAGAATATCCGAGTATATACTCTGCAGATGCCAGGGTTTGCCCTTAGGGGCAACATAGTTACTCGAAATGGGAAGTTTTTGCGCACTTGGACCCAAAATCCGGAATGGAAAATTCCCTGTTGGTTTCAAATGGTGGATCTTCCTTTAGATATGATGCTTCTTGAATTCCTGGTCTCGATGGCTAATGGCTTGGGGGTCCGCCTTTGCCCACCTCCTTACCAGTGCGTAGTGGTTCTTGGCATTTCCTTTTTTGTTTGAAGCTTCTTAATGGTCCAGAGATTCAGCGTATGTTCCTGTGTATTGCTCTTCCATGTGATCCTGATAGTGCTCGAGCCTCAGTTGGAGGTGTCTGTGTGGGGGACAGTGAGCGGGCTCTAGATGTAGCGGCCACTAGAGTTGGTCGGAGTACCCAGGGGGATAGTGGCCCTCGTGCTGCTGCTCCTGGAGTTCGGCAACCGGATGAGGGTAGTGGTGGTGGAGGCAGGGGTGTTGGCAGGGGTGGTGGTGGAGGCAGGGATGTTGGTGTTGGTAATGGTGGTGGTGGTGGTGTCAGTGGGGCTCACGCTTGTGGTGCAGTCTCTATTCAGAAGCATAGGTCTGAGGGTGGTTCCAAGGGTGATGGGATGGTTGGCCCTCAGGTTGGATCGGTAGACGGGAGTCATCAATCCCGGTTGGTTTGTTGGGCCAATAAGGTGGACTGCATCTCAGAGATCAATCCCTTGGCGTTATAAGTTGATCATGGGGAGAGGGATATGAGAGGTAATGTACAGGCTCCAACTGGTGGAGGCATCTCATCTACTGGGGGGCCTTTGCCTCGGTGCGATGCTGGACAGGATGGACCATCCGGCATCTCGGTTGGTTAGCTGGGCAGATAAGGTGGATCGCATCTCGGAGATTAATCCTTTGGCATTAGAAGTTGGTGTTTCTTTACAGGATGCATAGGATCTTTGTGAGTTTGTACATAATCCGTGATATAGTGTTGTTGAGTATCTGGTTTTGGGAGGCGGGAATTGTTATTGGTGGAGTTGTGTTGTTGCGGAGTGTTGAGGTATTTCTGCCCCTTCGGGGCAGCTCCTTTTCCTCCTCACTCATTTTTGTAATATTATTATTCTTTTAATACATTGGTGACTCAGTACTTCAAAAAAAACAAAAGATGATGTATGAATATTCTCGTCAGCACTATTTTTCAGTAATTCAAGCGTGCTTTAATAATCCTAAGTTGCTCGTTACCTTGTTTATGTTTTTGCTTATAGGCCATTTGCGTAAAGAAATAAAAAGTTGTAAATATGGATGGTGGATCTCGCTTTCTTTATAGGTAGTTTGGAACGTCGAGCATTTTAGATGGTTATGTATTGTCATGTTATGCAAGATGTTTTGTCCTTTCTTTGGATGTAGTTATCCCATAGTGCGAAGATTCAAAGAATTTATGCAGTATTGCAGCTTTGGTAATTCACCAGGATGCATAAGTTAAACATGATGGTGTAAGGATTTTCTCGTCGTCAACACTATTTTCAAGCAATTATGTAGTTAGCAAGCCCCACCTTCATTCCACATGGTTGTCCTCCTCTATTCCTCTATGACATTTTCTTTAACTTTTGAAAGAAGACATTTGGAGGCCTTTTAAAATACCATCATCATCATCATCATCATCATCATCATTTTAAAAACATGATTGAAAATATAGATTTTCTATATCTGAACATTTTACTATATATATTTTCAAGTTTGGTGTCTTTAAATCTGGATGTTTGTTTATTGACGAGCTTCCGCAACTTGATCAATTGGATGATCAACTTGCTTGCTTCTAAAAATAATGTATTAATGCAAATGGGCCATTTGCAAGTTGTTGTTTTACTATTCAATGCCTCTGATTCTCAGAAGATTGTCGACAATAATGTACTCTATTCCCGAGCATTTCCTACTCTTTTTTTAAGCAACTGTGGACCGCGGGTAAAGGAAGGATAAGAAAGTGCCATGTGGCAGCAAAAACAAAGTATTCAGGCCACGGGAATACGAGGTACATTTTTATACATGAAGTCAAAATACATGTGTTATTTGCATTTCCTCTTTGGGAACAACTCCAAAGATGAAATGCATCAATATAAAAACAACAATTTTACACTTACTTCAACCTCACGTGGTATCAAAGGCAGTCAATCCCGTTTTGTTTTGATCATACATAGAGCTAAGGTTGATGTAACGTATGGGGCTTCATATATTGTCTCCGTGGACGTTAAAAACCTAACAATCTATATATTATTACCTCTTGTCTTTGTTTATATCTTCTTATCAGGGCTGACGTATGCGGGCTAGGATGATGATAAGCAGCTTAAAGATAAGCTCGAACGACAAAAATACTAAAGATATTATTCTAAAATAAACATTAATGAGGAAGAACGAGGGGCCACTAAGATGCTAATGGTGAGGTGAAAGAGAAGCAGCGAATATACTAGAATATCGCCACTGACTCCAAGAAAGAGAAAGAAAAAGTATCTACCTTGGAGTATCTACCTACAGGCAAATGGATGTGGATAAGAATGCACAAATTTCTTTAAGAAAATCTTCCGATTGAATGATAAATTAGAAGTTTCGAGGCATAATGCTTTTAATGAGCAACAACAAACACAACACTGGCTAGAATATCAAATCATACTTTTGGGATATCAAACATCCAAAGACTACACATCCAAATTAAAATGCATCAAAGCAATGTTTGAGGGACGAGAGGACGACAGCACACGAGGTATCAGTTATGCAATATAATCTTTTTTATCCTTTAAAAAGGTCCACTCTATTCTATGAAGGCTTTCTCAAGGATGTAGATGCATACTATTGTCTATTTTGTTTGGTGTTATCATTGGAGAGGTTAAGATATGCCAGAATTTAGAGTGAAGTCAGATATTGACATAAATACGAGTTGCAAAGCCAATGAGGAATGAGGACAATCAAGAGATCACATGGAGGTCCATAATAAAATTGCAAATTGTCATTTAAATATATAATCAGATTAAAAACTACCATTTAATTAAACAGATAGCCAAATTCAAAACTGGTTACAAAGCCAATGGGGAACAAGAAAGAATCAAATATCACATGGAGGTTCATAATACCATTTAGGAACTATACAGGCGGCCATATATATATCAGAAGTTAATTATTAGCAGTAGAGAGGAAATTAGGGCAAAAATTCACATTGGATACGTCCAACAATGATCATATGAAAAGGGTACTATAAGCAGTACAAATAGTACAAAATTCAATACTACAAACTAGTGCAAAACACCATGATAGAGAAGAAGATAAACTAGTACAAAAAAGAAAAGTTTTAAAAAACACCATGATAGAGAGAAAAACAAAAAAAAAACTAGTTAAAAAAAGAAAAATGTTTTGAAAAATACATAACTGAAACGATAAGAGCCATTGGAGAAAGTAGGGCAAAAATAACCTTAAGTATCAGCAATAAACATATCATATGGTTATGGACACACATTCAACATTGAGGAAAATAGAGCAAAAGCAAAGCAATGAATCCACTCAATGATCATATGGAAAAGGGTGGACTTTTAACATAGATAAACTAACTAGTGCAAAACACCATGATAACAAAAGAATAGAATAGAAAATGCAAAAGAAACAAAACAAAAAAGGAATAAAGGAGCATTCTTTTAAGCATCCAAATCCAAAATCCAAAGAGATAGAGAGGAATAATAAGTGGAGAGCCAAAAAAAAAATTATTGCAAATTTCCTCTTCTTGAAAAAGAAGCAGGGAGGAATATGGGATGTGGATTTGCCTGCAAAAGTATATTACATTCTCAAGAACAGGACCAAGAACAAAACACAGCAAAAATAAAAAGAAAAAAAAAAACAGAGCAAAAAAGAGGAAAAAAGGGTAATCCAGATCAAAATATGGAGAAATTCTGATTCTGATCCAGATGGGAGGAAGATCAAGGAAAATATGGCCAGATCCGGGCAAATTGGGCTATCAGATCCAAGCGGAAACACCATTTAGAGGCATTCCACGCCAGCCGAGGATCAGAAATCCCCGTTCATTAGCAAGAGTATAACCTTCAGAATAGTACAGATTTAGAAGCAGATTCGCCTGCGAAACTGCTCTGGAGCTTAAAGCCATAGCTCTAAATCCGTTCATTTCCATTCTCTGCCTCCACCAGTTCATGGATTCATGCCTTTCGACCCTTGCATCGCCTTCGCAGGCAATTATATTTCTGATTTTCTGCGCAGCGATGAGCTGCTCCAATTTCTGGCGCCCATGGGATGTGGGCGGCAAGGAAGCATCAATTGCATCAAAAACTGCACTGTAATACCTCAAGCATTCAACAAATCGGGTCAAGAAATCGACGGAATTATGATCTACATCGTTTTCCGCCATAACCACGACCTTCGGATTCAGCCCACGAAGCCCATTCAGAAGCCTGTCAATTCCGGCGTGGTTGTTCTTGATGAAACAATGGAATTGGGACAGACTGTTTACAATAATCACTTCGTTTTCCCGCAGATCCAACATTCTGACATTGAAGGATTCCAATTCAATCGCCAAGGGGATATATTTGAACGGAACTTGCAGAGTTCTGGCATAATCCGAAAGCTTGGCCCCTGCTTCTTCCAAATCCCTTTTCGAAGATCCAATTGCTGTCATTCTTACTTCCGGCGGCCCCCCTGGTCTGAGAGACAGAGCTTGCAAAAAACTGGGCCATTGGGCTCCATACCAGACCTGAAAATCGATCACATGAATAAATTTATCCCTTTCAATTGCATCCAAAATGATCTGATTCATCGTCAGATGGGCGAATTTTCCAATCGGAATTGATTCGTAGAACACAGAGAATGCTTCCAGCAGATCTGTGCGCATCAATTTATCCACATTCTGGAGCCGATTTGCCACCAGGCCTTTGAATGGGCCGGTTTTATTCTGTTTTGTGATTCTGGCAACGAGAGCTTCGGAGATATATGAAGCAAGCCTCTGCATCGGGCTTCCGGTGGCGAGCACCAGATTGTTGAGCCGGGAAAAAAAAAGCCCTGCCATTTGCATATTATCCTGCGACACAGCCTCTGCAAAATGGAGCAGCAGTTGCACTATATGGAGCTGTGGATCCTGCTGCCCAAGAGGCTCGAATTCTCTGTCCGGATCAGGCTTTGCTTGAATCTGCTGATTTTGATTCTGAAACTGCCCAACTGGAACTGTAATCTGATACTGCCCCCTTAAATCCGATCTAGCCCCTCTTCTATCAGGAAAAATCTCCCCTTCTAACTCGTTTGCCAGATTATCCACCCTCTGCTGCATGTAATTCATACCATTTCCTGCAATTTGAGCTGCCGGAACACCATTTCCCCCAATTCGGCCATGATTCGTTGACCCAGAATGCCGATTGAAGCTTCGATTCATTCCGACATCAGAATCCATCTGATATTGGCTCCCAAATCCGCCCAGAATGTCTTCCAGATCTGCATCCTGGGGTACAGAGGTCGGAGTTGGAGGCCCCATGCTTCCGCTTATAGAGTTGGACGAAACCGCCGGATCTGTGCAGAGCAGAGTGTCCAGAGTTGTAGCTCCAGGAAAAAAGAATGGATCAACCGGAAAATCGATGCTGCCATCGTTGTACATCACTGACTCTGGCGTAAAATCCATACCCAATTCGCAGCCTGTCCAGGCTTCTGCTGTGGTTATC
>JAANSK020313263.1:0-19113 GCA_011763485.2 Isoetes engelmannii
GACTTGTATGGGATTGGTTGTTCTCCCTTTTTCAGGTTTCACTCACAAGTCAACAAGTGCTTCTGGCGCTTTATCCACATACCTGGACGGAGTTACAAAGTCAGGCTTTTCATCTCGTTGCAGGATGGTTGCTTTGGTCTTTCTAGAAAAGACGCAGATTGGTAATATTCAAAGGTTCGGATGTGGCAGATAATCATGTTCTCCAAGAAGCTCAAGGTCATATTGCTAAGTCATTTCATTGTTCTTCACTTGACCCTCGTAAGAGGCAATTGATCTTTGAGGAGTATTAGGATGTGCGCTCTTATGCATAGGCAGGTTGCTTCACTCAGCGTGTCTCTGCTTATCTGCTGAGATTTTATTCCTGTCTTTGCATTTCTACTTGTACTGGATTCTTTGATTCAATAAAGTCCGACGTCCTTCA
Source organism: Isoetes engelmannii (assembly GCA_011763485.2). NCBI lineage: Eukaryota > Viridiplantae > Streptophyta > Lycopodiopsida > Isoetales > Isoetaceae > Isoetes > Isoetes engelmannii. The sequence continues at coordinate 422 of JAANSK020313263.1, forward strand.
ACAAAAAAAAAAAACACTTGCAATAATATCATTAACAATAGATCACATTCATATGCCACATCAAGATGTCAAATATTCAACAAGGATATGCTAACATAATGCAACCGTGACACATAACCATAGTATCCAAGCATTTAGTGTGTCTAGATACATGATGCAAGAGCACATTTATAAGTGGTCTAGCATCCCCCCAACCTCCCCCCCCCCCTCCAACCACCATTGGAAAAGCTTATTAAAGGATGCTATAATATCTTATTCCCAAGGAATCATGATATCTACACATTCTATACGTTCAATATAATGTACAAGAATCACATAGCAACTGAAACAGGCTTCCATGGCATGCTCATCACTATGCCTTAAGGAGTGAACATTTCACCTCATACTTATATGCAAATTAAATAAGTTAGCATGCTTTTCTTTCTAATAAATCGATTCCATAGCTTAGCATTTTGTTTTCACTCACAGCAACTCCATGCCATTGCCATACTCTCGAAGCCCCCGTAAGTTTCTCTAGGCCGTCCTTGATTTACATCCTCTTACTATCTAGCAAGGAGATTAATATGCTCCCGGGGGGTGCACCTATTGTATAGGGGATATACCACATGCGTGCAAGGGGTCCCTCAAACCCCCGCATATGCGCCTTAGAAATCAGCCGAAAACCCCCTTTTCAACCACATATTACCTCAGAATTACCCAAAACCCCCAGAATTGTATGAGTATATGTAAGTTTGGACCTTAGAAAAACCCCCTTTTATCATCATGTGCAGTCCTTGGCTATTTTACTGGAGGTTATTTAGATTTCTCACGACTTTGTGTGTGGTTATCTCGTCTTCTACGACGTCTTCAACTTTCTTCATTTCAATCTATCAAGTTGTTGGCAAAAAACTTTGTTTTGATTATGTTTGATAATAGTGATGCAGTGGATTCATTGGTATCTAAAGGGATTGATCCCATTGGTAGGGAGTATATAACGTACCAGTATTATTCTCCTGGTTTTACACCAGGTATGGTTCGAGCTTTAAAGATGCCTTGTTGGTTCTCAATACCGAATCTTCCTCCAGAATTAATGGCTCATCAATTTCTATCAGAAATTGCATCTGTATGAATGGTCCAAGGATCTGCGTTTCTATGCCAGTGGACTCACCTTTACCAAATTGTATAGTGGTCAAAAGTGGAGCTTGGTATAAGAAGTTATATCTGACGCTTTTGAATGGTCCAGAATTAGCTCGCTTGTTTCCTGATAAAGAGGCCTTTGCTATCTTTTGCCGAGGATTTTGTGCTTCTCAGGAAACTGCTCAACCTTCCCCTTCATCTCAGGTTCAAGATCTTGTTGTGCGTTCTTCATCTATTCATGATAAATCTTCGCCGGTTGCTTGCACTCATCGGCTATGGAAGTTGACCTACGTCCATCATATGCACCTATTGCTCCTATTTCGATGGTGTTGCCTTTATCACCATCATATTTGCCTCTTGCTCCTTTATTTCCTCAATTTGATGTTCCTAGGAGTGAAGTTGATCTTTTTCCAGCTGCAATGATGTCATCTTATGCATCATCCTATGCATCTATTGTTCCTTATATTTCGCCAATTGATATTTCTTCTCCTGATACGTCTGAAATTGTTGTGGAGGATGGATCTACTCATCCGGGTACTAGAAAGATGTGGAAATATGTGACTTGGAAGAAGGCAGCCAGGAAGAAGTCTTATATGGCAAGTTATGAGGTTCATATACGTCATGCTACTCCAAGGTCTGATAACACGATGTCTAGTGTGGATAATCTCGATGTGATAGAAAATGTTGATTGTGATGAGGCCATTAAGCGCCTCAAGATGGCACAAGGAGTTTGAGTATGTGTTGTGTATGGGTGGTGTTGCTTAGTGGACTATGTCATCCTCTAGGTTTTGAGTCCCATGTCACAGGCCTCATGCATGTATCTTGATTTTATTCATGATAATAAAATTGTCATCCTTCAACAAAAAAAAAAAAAAAAAAAAAACCTTTGGGTGGTCATACGGATTTACACTATATGAACCCCCCTTGAACATGCCTCACCTTTAACTCCACATTTATTTCTTAGCAATGCAATTACATATTATCACATTCAAGATCGCCTAGATTCCTTTACTCTCTTAGTTCAAATCATTAAATCCTGGTTCTTTTCTTCAACAACAAGAACAAGCTAAGCCAGCTAAGCATCCCCTAGTGTAAGTGAAAACCACCCACCTGAGAACCACTTTAGAAATAGTCCTTTCACACATTCCAGCTGCTTCCTTTCCAAAATATGCCATCCTTTCATCTCCTAGCTCCAGGAAGCAAGCTGTACATAAAAGATACAATGGTGCAGTCAATTCTGAATCAACTTCACTCCTTCTGACATAACTCTCTCGTAAGAATGAATTTCGGCCTAGCAAAACTGTCTGAAAATTGCTCCTACTGCCTCCTTCCAAAAACCCCCATAGAAACGGACGCCCTTTGCATTTATCACATGAACTTTGTTATAAACTTCTCATACATAGTATGTATTTCTCATGTAATGACCAATTGGGATAATTTTTATCAATAGGGAAATGTAAATAACATGCCTGCTAACGGGGCAAGCTCATTACATTCTCTCCTTCTAAATTTCAACCCATGTTCTTATGGGTCATTCTAGAATAAGGGAGCATTCCTCTGATCGACCCTAGAACTAGAACTTTCTTATCAACTACGTAATAATATCAGTTGAGCCCATCTTTAATGCATAGCTTTAGCTTTGATCATTTTCAAGCAATAACATTACATACCATCACAGTCATACTTCCTTCCTTAGTCAGCTGCCATGAATATCAAGATTTGTAAGTTAATCAAGTTTGCTTATACCGCCCCGATCTTCTTTATCAAAGACTCTATTCCAAGAAATCAAATTCATCTAGACTTTCATATTTCCACTGGAGCATCAGAATTCCTTTACTCTATGAAGAGCATATATACATTGTAACAAGTGAAATTACAAGCTTCAAATCAATCTCCAGGGGGCTGCTCCCCTCTTCTCCTTAATATATCATTGTTATAACCACTTATATCACTACACCATGCTCATCTTGAAATTCTTGATAACATCAATTGAGGTCTTTATCAGCAAATAGCTCATGTCTCATGATAAATAATCCTGGCTACTTATGCATCCTCTGAACATCACCAAGATGTCATTCATCTCATCAAATGAAGTCTAATAAGATGATGCAGTAAGATTCTTCAAAAATAACCCCATTTCATGATTTGTAACATGCGTGGAAAGCTATACCTAAGATAAGACATTGCAGCTCAATTAATTCGAAGAAGCAGCCGACTCGTCTTACAATTCGTGCATATGCGTAGAGATACCTTACCATTTAATACTTTTCATTGTAGATAAGCTTTCTTGTATTTTGATCATGTACAAAAGACACTTAACATGAAATGAAAATCCTTCTCAAAGAATATTTTAACTTCTATATGGCCTTGACAAGCACAAGCTGCATCAATACTCCAAGTCCTAAATGCTTTATCATACCCAAACCACCTCATATCTTTCTAAACTTGCCAAGATGTCTATTATATAGCTCAAGTGTATTGACCACCGGTCAATTTGGCATATTAGTATTTTAAAACCAAACTCAAATGTTACGAACTGTCTACTCTATACTTATGCACATCCAATGATATAGAACTTAAGTATAAACCATGCTAATATACCTAACATAATGCAATTTCATCCATAGGATTAATTTATTCGTTCCTGTAGATCCTATGCATTATAGAATCCTAAACCCACCATGGCAACATAGATACTCAGATCGAACTCATAATGTAGTCATATGACACTTCTTGGGTGGCCAAATCCAGATAGCGACAAGTAGAATACATAGTTAAGTCCCCCAGTCTGGGTATCTCAAGGATATAACACATATACAATAAATATAAAAGAGCCTAGAATCATTACAATCATAATCCACAATATATATTCTTTCAAAGAAGCCTATTCAACGTATGGGATAGCTATCACATTCCTTGAGTTATGCAGATAATCTCAATAAACATTGATCACTTGCTCCATATATCCATGCCCATTACATTGGTTAGTTTCTATTCCGTCTCAAACAACAATCAAGCCATAAAAGCCCTTGTCTTACATAGAACACCTCTATTTTTACACTTGAAAATTCTTGACATGCTCTCTCGCCTAATCCAATTAGCTCCTTTACTAACTCAAGATAAAATAAATCGAACCAATCTAAGCCATCATTCAAACCATCAATATACCAACCATTACTAGCAAGACTCTCATGACTGCACGAAATTTTGTTTCCATGTTTGCAGGTAATTGCTGGTGGACAGATTTGGTTTCTTCAAAATTCTGCATCAGCAACTTATCTAACTGGAAGATCCTCATTTTTTATTCTGGACTTTGGCTCCTATTTCAATTATGTTTATCTACTCTCCTTCATGTATTTCTAAATTAGAGGCAATTCATAAATGCCTCTGGTTTATCTTTGGATTGCTACTTTTATTGCTTTGTTGTTGCCTTTATTGCAACATGCATAAGTGTAACTCTCTTTATTTTCTCTAATTAATGGAAAAAAAATCCTCATTCTCTCTCTTAAAAAAAATAAAAATAAAAAAAGAGATTTTCACGACACAATCCTCAACAAATGCTTACTTTCCCTTTGTAAATTGTGATAAGCGAACCTCTTTTTAATATGTCCCTCAAAATGACTCGACAAGCGAGCACAAATATATGGGCAACAACCTCAAGATCTTGAACACGTTGCTCATCTTCTACCATAATTTCGAATTTCAAATGTGGCACTTCACATTGCTGTAACATTCCCTTCCACATTAGCTTAGGTATGTCTTTATCTTATATTTCAATGTTCCAATCATGTCTAGACTTAAATGTAATCGCTGCTCTCTACCACCAAGTATTTGTTATTCTTATCAGCATTCATAATATAGACAAAATCTCTCTCCAACTATACATCCAACATGCCTCAAATAATCTTCCAATCTACCCTGATCAAAATGCTCAACATCATTCTCTACTTATCTAATCTTTGCCAATATTTGGTTGTTCTAAAAAGCACTTGCTTTTAGCCTTGACAATTTATGAGAATCTTTCAACTCCTTCAAGTCTTACTTCAGCCATAACCTTAGATTGGAACATGCACAAAATATTTGTTACAAGAAGCTAATCTCCAAATAGGGCCATTGTGCAGGGACAATAGCACTTTCTTCTATGTCAATACCACAACTTTCTATACAAGAATTTCAAACTAACCATTCTGCCAACTTGAGCCATAAATATGTCAAATGCAAATAGTTAGCCCCAACTTCAGCAAAAATTTTAGTGGCCCGGGGAGCCATTTAACCCCAAATTACCTATTTTAGAAAATTCCTCTGGCCGGGCTAAGTAGGATGAGTTATCTATCTAGTAGGTGCACATTCACCATTTCGTAGCAGTTTATTGGCAGATAAAGGATTGGAATGGCCAATTCATTATTTTGTGGTTTAGGACATACCAATATTTTGGCCATTTGAGTTTTGTGGATGAAGGATATTGGCCAACAAAATGGCCATTTAAAGAATAGGTTATTCTTGTTGAGAATAATAATTTTGCTAAACATATCTAACATAAAATATGACAATGTTTGGTAAACAGGTATTTTCTGAATTTTGGTTGCAGATAGATTGCATTTGCATTCTTTGATTCTATCGACCTATAACTTCAGTTATTAGATTTATATGAGCATATAATTTGAGGTGTGAGAATTAAATCAATGGTACGTTGCAATCTAAATTTTCTCTTTGTCTAAATTTGGCCACATGAAACACTAAAATTTTGAAAAAGGAATCGCCATTTGAGTTAGACTTATGCTAGAAAATATTAGCAAAAGTGGCCATTTTAGGCTACACTTCAACGACTAAATTACATAAGGAATGGCCAATTTATTTCACTTAGAAAAAATTGTAAGATGCATAAAATTCTCCCTGCCCAACTTATAGCTTATTCTGGCTATATTATTGTGATCTTAAACTTAAGTAAAACATGTCTGAAATCAATTCAACCACCACATGCTAGGATGTATTAACATCTCATAATCTCAAAATTTTGCTTAAAGAATACCTCCACCTTTTTAAGGCTCACTTTTCAAGCTCTACATGAAGTCATTTCTCTCAACATCATCCTCCCTGCATGATCTGAAATATCAGTAGCATCATCAAACAACCAACAACCTTATCAGAAATTCATAATCCACCATGACAACACCAATGATCCAACTATGCACTGATATCAAGTGTAACGGGCCTGCTGGGTTAGCCCTCCAGGTAACTCAAGATCCCATCTAACCTTGCACGAGTCAATGACTAGCTGGTATACATGAGTTGAATGATGCAATGCTATTGGAGAAATTTTGGTAAAGAATTCAATCTTTATCTCTGACATCCACAACTAGAAATACATATACGCTTATTTAAAACATCATTGTATAGCACTCTTGTGGCATATACAAAGACCTTGTGGCACCAAAAATGATAAGGCCTTCTTGAAGGCACACGGACTGCATTCATTTGTGCGCTTCAATTCCCCCATTACATTCTGCTACTTTTGAAATTGTTTTCACCATGAACATATGGGGTTAATCATACAGACTAAGTGGGGGATTTAAGCATCTAGAAAATGATGGCATAATTAACAAGTAAAATACATGATATATCAATCACAAGCCTTAGATGCCTCACTTGAGAATTCTACTATGCGCTAAACCAGCAATCCAATATTAGCACATAACATGAACAATGATAACAAGAACCACATTATGAAAATTCCAGAACATCATCAATGCATCTAGATAAGTTATAAACCCACACGTCATAGCCTTAGAATAACCATGAGTTAAGCAGAGAAACCATGAAATAACATGAGATATCAATAAGCATGTAGTGCAACTCCAGTCTATGAAGGCCACCCGGGCTGATTAGGCCCTGCAACAAATATGGGCGGGGTAAGCCTCATGTGTACACACCCTCCTAGCATGTGTCCAGTGCTAGGGGACCACTTCCAAGCCGTATAGCGCGACGAAGCACCCTCGCTGAGGTCACACCGCCCGATGTCAAGAACAAGAACTGCAAGTCAAAGCCACCGCAAATGGACTCCGGCTTCCCATGATATGCACTCATGCATCAGGAAACTTAGCAAATGTACCACATGTCAGAGTTTAAACCATGTTTATCACCATATGATCCAAGAATCAAGAGTCATAGTTCACATGCATTTCCCATGCATTTATGAGGATCAACAGAGAACAATGCCACCACTTGCAATAATATCATAAAGAACAGATCACATTCATGTTCTACCACATCAAGATGTCAAATATTTTACAAGAACATGCTAACATAATGCAACCGTGACATATAACCATGGTATCTAAGCATTTAGCACGTCTAGATACATTATACAAGAGCACATTTATAAGTGGTGTAGCATTTTCCCTCCCATAGGAAAAACTTGTTTTAGGATTCTATAATATCTTATTCCTAAGCAATCATGATATCTATAAATTTTATACGTTCAATATAATGTACAAGAATCACATAGCAACTGCAACAGGCTTCTATGGCATGCTCCTCCCTAGTCATTCCTTAAGGAGTGAACATTTTACCTCATACTCATATGTAAATTAAATAAGTTATCTTGCTTTGCTTTCTAATAAATCGATTCCATAGCTTAGCATTTTATTTTGACCCGCAGCAACTCCATGTCATTGCCATACTCCCGGATCCCCCATAAGCTTCTCTAGGCCATCTTTGATTTAGATCCTCTTACTATCGAGCTAGAAGATTAACATGCCTCTCCTTGACTCCACATTTGTTTCTTAGCAATGCAATTACATATGATCACATTCAAGATCACTTAGATTCCTTTACTACTCTTAGTTCAAATCATTAATTTTTTGCTCTTTTCTTCAACAACAAGAACAAGGTAAGCAAGCTAAGCATCCCCTGGTGTAAGTGGAAACCTCCCACCTGAGAACCACTTTAGGGATAGTCCTTTGACACTTTCTAGCTACTTTCTTTTCAAAATATGCCATCCTTTCATCTCCTAGCTCCAGGAAGCAAGCTGTACAAGAAGATAATATTGGTGCGGTCAATTCTAAATCAGCTTCATTCGTTCTAACATAACTCTCTCATGTGGATGAATTTTGTCTTATCAGACCCAATTTGAAAAGTTGATTCAATAACCCTTCCAACAAAGTAAAAATTACCTGAATTGGATTCCGGTCGCCAAGACATGATGCTCTAAAGTTCGGCCAGCAAAACTGCCTGGAAATTGCTTCTACTGCCTCCTTCCATAAACCCCCATAGAAACTGATGCCCTTTGCTTTTATCACAGGAACTTTGTATAAGCTTCTCATACATAATACATATTTTTCATGTAATGACCATTTAGAATAATCCCAATAACTATCAATAGGGAAATGTAATTAACATGCCTGCTAACGGGCCAAGCTCGTTACAATACAATGCATGCTCTCCTCTACGTCTGGCGCCTAGCGCTTGGCGCCTGCGCCTCGCTCTGTTCCAGCAACTGGCTTGAGTGCTAGAGCCCATTTATGTTCTGTCCTAGCGCATGCGCTAGCGTTTTGTTCTGTTTTGTTCCAGCGCCAGGGTGTAGCATCTATTTTAGCGATCGACATCAACCTATCCGCACCCGCGCCAGCGACCCAGTACCAAAGTTGGAGGTTGTCCTGCTTGTTGCGCTCCTGTGCAATCTTGCGTTCTATTACAGAGTTTTAGGATGTGATTTTGGCATAGAGCGCAACAACTTCTATATTTGGATTTGTGAGCACCCATGTCCATTACGGCTACGGTTTTTTCCCCATGTGGTTTTTTCATCTGGGCGTTCACGGACTTCGGTCCCCCCGTACTGCTTAAGGACTTCGGTCCCCTTTGTACTGTTCAAGGACTTAGGTCCCCTATGTACTGCTTAAGGACTTCGGTCCCCCTTGTATTGTCGTCACGTGTCCAATTGGATGCTGCCTAGTGGCGTGACGTTAAAAATATATCTTATCTTATCTTATCTTATCTTATCTTATCTTATCTTATCTTATCTTATCTTATCTTATCTTATCTAGTCTTAACTCAATTATCGAGTAACCGTTCTAGAAGGGTAGAACTAAAATGCAGTGCCTTATGCTAGAAATTGTAGTTAGATTGTTAGCGTAAAATTGCATGTCCATATTGCCTACATTATATGGGCATGGATAAAACCTTTGGGGTTGACACAAGATGAAGGCAACGTCTTTTGGTGCATTATGTTTAAAGATGAAGTTTGTGGGCTGGAACACATAGGAGTGCTCATGTGAACTTGACAACTCATTGATCTACTATAGACAAGATGTCTAGAGCATGATAACTATTTGGTATTTGTGTACTTAATCAAGTACATTAATAGAAAACTAGGACTTACTTGTGGATGGAGAAATTTAATAATATTATGTAGGAAAGAATAGTGACAATCACAATATGTTGCTTCTCAGTGCAGAAAGAGATGATAAGATGTTGTAGGTAAAGATGAGATATGTAGAACCCACCGCAAGAGATTTCTTCTTTCTTGTCATGTGATAGCACTAGGTTTCACATGCATGATTTTTCTCCTCCCTTGACTATTGTAATATCACGTCACCATATCAACTTAGGATAAGGCAACTTTGTTAACATCACACAATAGCTATCCAATGAAGAAGGAAACTGGAACAATGAATGCCTTGTCATAGTTGCTTCAATATTCAGTCTGATGAACTTTTATGATCCTATTTTTTTTGTAGGAAATTTGTGTTCCCTTTTCATGCGTTGGCATGTTGATATATGGAGTTTCTTGTTGTGTTGTCACTTGAGGAAGAGGGGGGCAGACAATTCCAATACTGCTCATCATGTCCCACCCCTTTCACCATTTGAACAAATAGTTTTGCAATAGAATTTGACAAGACTTGCTTTTCGAAAGAACCAAACCAAGGTCAAATTCACGACCTTAACTAATCGAACATAGCCACATACATTGTGTTGCGTGTTCATGCAAATGATCTTGTACTGCAATGTTTTAAATACAGCTCGAAACCTGAGAAAAAATAGAATCACACCTATCTTAACATCCAAGACTTCACTTTAGGCCCTGAATTTCAGCCAATTGGCAAGGTTCTTGGTCACAGAAGAGCAAACAGGTGTGGTGGGAACAATAGATTAGTTACAGGAAAATTCAAAGGAACATGATTGTCAAGGAAAAAGGGTAAGGAAGAATCAGGGTACGCCAATGGCATAATTGCAATGCTGAGCAAGTATGCTTGTGGCAACAAGGCAAACAAGCCACTAACGTATTACCACTAGACCAAAGGCCGAGGCAAACATGCCATGAGGCAAGGGGCAAGGATACAATAGGAAATAGAATTCAAACACGACACACTAGCTAGGAAAACGGAAGACAAGGGAAATTCTTCATGTCCCTCCCGATGATAGCACACACCACCAAGGCATGTAGCAGTACTTAAAATAAGATAAAGTGCGCAAAATATACAGCCAAAAAGAACCATCTGAGTGGTCCCCCGATATCCAATGCAAAAAATGTGCCCAACATGCCTCACTTGTGTGGTTGGTATTGTCAGGTAGAGAGAGATATTACAATAACAATTAAACAAGATAATATTTAAACAAAGGACTGTTCCATTCCAGGGACACTCTGGAAACTGGAATCATGTCATTCTGCCCATCTGAACATGAGAAACAACTATAAACAAAAACCCAACACCTGAGCTGATGCACATGGCGATCAGAAGAAGAAATCATCAGCCCAATACAAAAACGTGATTAATCAGATTATTTAGTGTAAGGATTTCAAGGCAGTAAGTAAGAATAGATAGATCTGGGAGGAGCAAAGATGTTGAGCCATCATATATACAGTACCAAATGATTAAGTCCATGGACATGGTGAGTTAGTTACAACAGCGGAAGAAGATGCACAATGTGGCATGAATTAAGCTCAATAAAGGCCAATTGCTGCATGCCGGAATGATCATCTTCAAAACCTGCACAAAAAATCCATGGCAGAAACTTGGAGCACCAAAACCCAAAAGAGGGCAACTAGTGCGTTTGCTGTATGCTGTAAACCTTTAAAATTCTGTTGCTGTGATATTAAGAAACGAAAGAATTTGCCGCAAAGACTGGTCTGGTGTATAAGATCCGACAGAACGCGGCTCCGGATTGATGCAGGTTGGGTTCATGCATGGAAATCAGAGCAGGTCCATCAGATCCAGAAAAAATCAAAGACAAAATATGCCAATATGTTCAGGATGAGGAGTTGGAGTTAGATGGAGCAGCGGCTAGCTCGAGAGTAAAAATCAGGATCAGGTGCTGCAGCGGTGGAAGGAGGAGGTTTTACGTCGCAGAACTGATGGGCAGCCTCTGAGGAATAAACTGGAAGATCAATTTGAGGCCATGAATGGGGAGGCCAATAACCTGAATCTCCACTAGTTTCCATGAATCCATCCTGAGAAGGAGCCTGCCAATCATTATTCATCCCTTCGGAATTAGAGAGCCCCAGCATTCCAGATTTTGATTTAGGATCAAGCCCTGCTACATTGTTAAGCTGCAAATTCTGGAGCACCATGGAATGATCCTGAGAGCGGTCGGAATCAACCATATTGGAGGCCAATTTGTGGTGCAATTTCCATTTGGAATCTGCTTGCAGACCAAGGGCAACGAATCCGTCCAAATTCATTGCGCCATAGCCAGCCAGGGACTCGGAAAGAGGCGGAGGGGTGGATGTAGCAGCGCTGAGAAGGCTGAGAGTAGAAGCCGGATCATAGACGGAAGCATGTTTGAGCGCAGAAGGATTAAAATTAAGTCCGGCGAGGCCGGATTCAAATCCCTGTAAGCCCAAATGGGTGGAGAATGGAGGCGGAGCAGAGATCTGCATGGAGCGCGGAATTGGAAATGAAGAATAATCTGCCAAGCCTAACCCATGGCTATGGTGATTGTGATTAAGCCTGTAAGAAAGCCCAATTGGATCATCCTCTCCCTGTTGCTGGTAGCTATACAAATTAGACGTAGAACAGCCATCTAACAGATTATTTTCCTGCTGATTCAAACTGCCCACCAAGCTATCCGAGCTGAACGATCCGGTTAAACCGTTTTTTTCCATCTGGGCGATGGATTGGGGGCTTTCGCTTGCATTTTTCTGCTTTGCCCGCTTGTTCTTCCGGCATCCGCCTCCCACCGGAACGTTTCTCAGAGCTCCCCCTTTGGTCCAATACCTTCTGCAGTTCTTGCAGAAATGCCTTGGCTGCGTCAGACTGTAGTTGTTGTAGTAGCAAAATTTTGTGTTCATAGAATGGCATCTCGGACACTTCAACACCTGATTCGGCTGTGGCTTGATCCTTAACGACCTTGCCGCATTTGCCGATGCAGATTCCGTCGCCTTCATGCCGGAATTGTTCTCCGAATTCGTTCCCCCCAAAGGGGCCGAGCTTGAATGCAGCATTTGCCCTTGATTGTTGTCGAAACTGTCGCCGGAAAGTGGCTCATGTCCGTAGTTTGTAGGCGGCATCGCCAAATCGATCTCCCTGCTTCATACACCTGCAAATTTGGCATTCTGTTTCAAAAACCGAACTGGGTTTATCCCCAAATCCCTATTCATGCCCATTCCAACAAAATTCGCTTCAATTTACATGCCCGAAACATCACCTGTTTGTGTTGCAGATCGATCAGAGTCAGAGAGTGGAACCCGCAGCAGCAAGGCCTGCAAATTGTGGCGCAAATAAAAGCGGTCAGAAAATGAATTTGGAGCCATCCTTGACACAACCCACCCACCTTCGTTCAACCAAAATGAAATTCATGCAACAAAATGCTAGCTTCCGGCATTGATTTTCTCATGTGTAACAGCGGCAGAAAGAGGGTTTTAGCAGGCCATGAACACAGATCGAAGAAAAGATTGCCAAATTTAGCTGCGCAAGGTGAGGCATGCACGAATCTCATGCAATTTCGAGAAGCACGCCTCATGCATGGCCACATTAGGCCCCAAAACCGGCCATAGCCGACGGATTTAACCCCTGCACGAGATGAATTCAAGGCAAATGCGGGGTTCAATTCATGCAAAAACTGCGACAACCGCCCAAAGGGCTAAGATCCGGCACAAAAAAAGCACGCCCCAACACAGGCTTCGATGCACACAGCATACAGCAGACAGACAGTCACAGACAGAGACCCTCCAACACACGCGCACACACCCAACCCAAGAAGCCAATATATGATGCCGTGCTGCAGCGGCAGAGAACAAGGCCGCCTAATAAATAACCCCATCAATCACCCGCCCATCATATTCATTCACCATAGCTTCCAGCTCCAACAACCACCAAATTGAGCTCGAATTCAACAACCCAAGGGGATGATCAACGCTAAAAATTAAGAATCAAGGGAGAGGGGGGTAGAAACGGGCGTTTTGGGAGGGGGGAAAGGGGGGTTTGATCTTTGATCAAGGAGAAGGAGAAGAGATTATAGATGTTCTGCCATAGCCGAGGGTTTGAAGCATACTCAGAACGTAGAAGAGGTGGAGTTCGCGCTGCTCCGATTGCTCAGGCTTTTCCAGATGCAGCTCCTTCTCCGTCGTCGTAGAGAACGGCATATAGACCATGTGTGTGTGGTGCTTTGCGTTCCCTGACTCTTCTTAAGTGGGCAGCCACCCGAATGTCTCCCCATCTTCTCTCAGCCGTCCACTTGGCACCCTCCTAGCCCTTGGATCCCCCTTCCTACTTGGCACTCTTACCTGGATTCAAGGTTTACCTAACCCAACTTGTCCGCACCTAGTCATCAGTTGGTGTCTGAAGTTGGGTTAAAATGTTCTTACATCCGCCCCATTGTTTTCTTCCCATGTCGGCCCTTCCCTTGCCTTGCCTCCCTCCCCCTTCCCATAAGCTACGCCCCCCTCTTGACGTTAAAACTACCATCTATCTATCTTCTCCTCCTCTTCCCCTGCCTCTTCTTCTGCTTCACGACTTTGCCTCTTCTTCCCCAGTCAAATTCATATCAGTCTCTCAGCCTTCAGCTCCAACCTCCAATCCATATCTTCTCACCTCCATTTCCTTACATCCGCCACTCCGCCGATTCTCAACTTCTTTAACATATCCTCAACTTGTGCCTGATCGACTTATCAACTCATTCAACCCATTGTCCTCTAATCTCCTCAACTTTGTTAACTTATCCTCAACTTGCACCTGATCGAATTACAACTTATTCAACCCATTGTCATCTAATCTCCTCAACCTAAATCATTATAGCCTAGTTCAAATCATCACCTTAATACATCTCTTTTTCTTCCAAACACCTAGCATCACTCGATTTGGTCATGTAGTTTTCCATCTCCAACCACCATCAGCACTTCCTCTGTTCCTTGATTCTTCGTACATGTTTCTCTTATTATTCTTTTGACATGACCCCCCTTCTGGTAGTTCTAAGCTTCCTTAACACCGCATACGTCATCTGGTTTGTTGTGCCCAGATGGTGAGAAGAGGGGTGGTGGTGTTGTGTCAGTTGATTAGTTCGAGAAGACTGCATCCTTCATGATAGCTACTGAGGGCGTGGGTGGATTGCAATTTTGGTGGGCCGAGAGAGGCATGTTCTAGGTGGGGGTGGGAAGAGATCAATTGTCTTAGGGTCCATAGTGGTGTCCCAAGTTCCAAATTTGTCGGAGTCTTGTGGGGACGTTTTTGGATTTTCTCTTCCTTCGTGGGTGCACAGGGATTAGGGTATGCCGACCACATTCACATTATATGGACCATTGAAGGGTATTCTGGCCTTTGTGCAATTATAACTAGATTTCTCACTTTTAGTGTTCCATATTGAAGGACAATTAGGCCACAAAGAACCACTCCACAAACCCATTTGAATCTACAAACATCATGTTAAACCATGCATTTCGATGTGGTGCGTCCACAGGGTCCATTATTATATTATTATTGTCTCCTTCCTTTGAGATTCGATAATTTCTCATGTAGTGTTTTGGGGGACCCCCCTTTGGAACCCAACATAGGGGTAGGTCCTCCTAATTGAAAATGACTCAATATTCCAACCTTGACCTCCAATTAGCAACTTACCAACCATGTTATTTTGGATTAGAGTTCAGAGTCCCTGTCAAGTCACAGGGACTTGAGAAATTATCATCACATGTGGAATAGAAGGTTGCTTTATATTAAACATCTGGATAATGAAGTTATCTAAACCAAAGACCAACTTGTCCAGCTTAGGAAGGCGACATGTAGCTCTTTACTAGCAAGATGTTTTTGTGGCCTCTAGCAGTCGTGGATCACACTCGTCCTTGAATATAAAAATTTAATTTTTGTCCTATAAACTATAAAATAGTATGCAACTAAATCTTCGTACTTAAGTTATGTTCCAATCTACAGTTGTTGATGTTCTTTTTGTAAGCCTAACATAAAAAAATTAACAAGATCTACAACAGCCAATTGACCTTATGAACCATGACCAAGACTATTTGTCAAGCAACGGTATTCTTCATCTATGCATTTCTATTTAAAGGCTGCCTCATGGAGTATATAAATATCCTTAGATTTTCTAACTACGCCTTATTTTATCAATTATAACTAAAACGGGTCATCTTTTTTATTAAAGAAGTGAGGCTTTACGAGCAGCACGATAGCTTAGGTTGGTTTTACCTATGCTACATCCCTAGCATTGTTAAAGAAAAGACAAATACTATTGGCATACCAAAAATGTTAAATGATTGAGCCCATTTTAGTTTGAGAGCATTGTAGTCTATATCACCATCCATTAATTCGAAAGTATTGTATCCTGTATGAGCATTTAAGAAATTCTTCGTTCTGCTTATGACATTATAAACATCTAGGATTTTTGGATTTTTTGCAGGCTTGTCTTTTTCTAAGCTACAAGGTTTGCTACAATTTTAGCCTATCCACGTGGCTTGACACGTCTGCTAAAATTGACATGAACCATCATATCTTAAGATTTTGTAATCTATGGCGAAGAAAATTAGAAAACCAAGGAAAATTGTACTACCCCTGCTGAAAGATAAGATAAGATAAGATAAGATAAGATAAGATAAGATAAGATAAGATAAGATAAGATAAGATAAGATAAACAATTTTAACGTCACGCCTCTGGGCAGCGTCCAATTGGACATGTGACGACCCGAAGTCCTGGAAACAGTACAGAGGGACCGAAAGAACAGGACTGGTGTTTGCAAAACATTTTTGCAAAGAAGAAACCTTTCTTTATCAATGGGTTTAATCCTACTAGCATCAAAGGGCTACACAAACCTAATCTTGATTTCATCCCATGGCTGTAAAACTTTCTTCCAATTCCAGTTGCTTCTTTGGTTATGCAGTGAGGATTCCAGTTTGGACTAAGAAGCTCAAAGTGTTAAGATTATTTTGAACTATCGCATCTATTATAAGTTCGAGTTTTCATGCTTGCATTCTTGATCTTATGATATTTGAATGAGATTCGACAATGGAAGCTTGCCTACATATATAATTAGGCATTTATCTTTCTAAAGAGCTCTTGGTATAGTCTGGCTGGTTTAACAATTCAAAATAGCCTGCAATTACCGCAAGAAGCGAGATTATATGTTGCCAGTTACAGATTATTGAAGAGGGACACCACACTCTTCTGAAATGTCCTGCTTTTGAGATAGTCAGGAATCACTATTTAACCTTAGCATTTCATTCCACGCTCCCACAACTTCTCAGAGCACCAACTATGCATGACTTGGCTTTGTACATACTTGAAGTTCTAGATGAGCGTCTTCAATTGCTGAGCCCCCGATAGTTATGGTTTACATATTATTAGAAGAAAAATGAGATCACCTTCCAGCCCAAATAGGTTAATTAAAAACAACACCTCAGCAAAATATACTAGCCAATGAGAGTAAAGCTTAAGTTAGTTTATGCCGTAATTACGTGACTGAATTCGTGCGTGTCACTCCGCAGGGCAAGAGGATACGATACACATTCAACCCAACAGGGAGGCGCTCTAGCTGCACCAACTAGGGGAGTTCTCGATGATCCGTTTTGATGTCATGGATGTTGGCGCTATGTTTGACCCGATGTACAGCAGCAACTTCACTTAGCTCGCCACCTGGGGCTCTCAGAAGAGAGTCCACTTCTTTTCGGTGATGTTTGTGTGCTTATATCGTGAGTCCGTATCTCAAGAATACAATAGATCCAACCCGTTGGATTGTCATTCTCTGGAGAGGACGAGAAATATATATAGTGGGTCAGAACCAAGTGTTCCTTATTCGGCGTTCTTCTCATAGCAGTATAGTTGCATTGGAGACTCCCGACCTCCCACCCTAAGTTTTTTGTTATGGAGTTCCATTTTGCAAATTTTTCACTTTATGTAAATTTTTTTCCTAAGTTATGTTCCCGTGGCACGCGTGACCAGCCCCTTCGTGTTATAACGGTTTTTTGCTTCGTGTGGCACGCATGACCAGCCCCTCTAGAGGTTCAAGTTCAAGTTCAGGTTCAAGTTCAAGTTTCTTTCAAGTTCTTTTTCAAGCTTTTCCATGTTCATTTTTGTTGTTCATCACTTTTTTAGGTTGGTCCACAGCGACGAGGGAGCGACATATATCGTGCGATGGGTTAGAGCGGGAGATACTAATATCACTTACGGGTTTTTTAGGTGCCTTCATTTTCCATGTGTAAGTTCTCAATAGTTATCACGACCTGGGGCGCCCGGCATCAACGCGCCACGGTCCCCAGTCACGTAAAGGCACCACAAGCATTCCCTCAACATTGGTGACGATTTCTCATTAGGGCTTGCCTCGAAAACTCGAAGGGGTTTTTCATCTCGATGAAAAGTTGTCGCTATTTTTCTCTAGCCCTATGAAGTTGGTTTCACCATTTCACATTTTTCTTATATGGGGTAGTATGATGTTGTGCCTATGGTCAGTTCCCCCACTCTTTACCTAAATGATAAGCCCAATGTATACTACTGTTATGATGAATGAAAAGCCTATCTACGGTGTTTGTGTGTGTATATCGTGAGTCTGTATCCAGAGAACGTCACTTAATCTATTCATAACATAAGATGTTTGCTTGTGAAGGTGCATGATTACAGTTCACCGACTCTTATGCGGCACAAGAAACTTCTCACTTAAGAGTAACCTTTTGTTTCTAGTGTTCTTTTTTTTTTTTTGGAAGATCAAAGGTTCTTTATTCATTATTAAAGAAAAAAAAGTACAAAGTTGACTTTATCCATGGTCAAATCGAACCATAGAGTCCTTCGGGACATGGTCTAGTGGCAGGACCTTAAGCCGCCACACCTGAGATCACAGGTTCAAACCTGGCCAATATCAGTCTAGTAATGGGGACATCAAAATTCCATTGCCCCGAGGTCACAGGTTCAAATCTGGTCAATATCGATCTAGTGGTAGAGACCTTAAACCTACCATGTGTAATCGATCTAGTGGTAGAGACCTTAAACCTACCATGTGTAATGGATAATCACATGTAAAGCAGCTCCTAGCACATTGCGCCTAGGTAGTCGATTGGCTTCCATGTGATATGTAGAATGGCTTCCATGTGATATGTAGAATAAAGTGAAGTAGAATGTATTCATGATGTGATGATGAGTAGACTGACGTC
>JAANSK020313374.1:0-19113 GCA_011763485.2 Isoetes engelmannii
TTGAAGAAACGTATTGTTGTCAAATGAGAACTCAATCAAATCATAAGTTGTCATTTGAGAACTTCAAAATATAAAAAAGTTGTCAAAAGAAAAAAAAAATAAAGCAGATATATACAATCCTTTGGGGGGGGGAGGGGGGTTGGATATTATAAGTAACCTTTGATTTTTTTCTTTTTCCTTTTTCTTTTGAATAAGATAAGATAAGATAAGATAAGATAAGATAAGATAAGATAAGTCAAGATAAGATAAGATAAGATAAGATAATATAAGATAAGATAAGATAAGATAAGGTATTTTAACGTCGCGCCACAAAGGCAGCATCCAATCGGACATGCGACCGAAGTCCTGGAACAATACAAATGGGCCAAAGCCAGTGAAGAAGAAAAAGTAGGACCGAAGTCCCAGAACAACAAACATCTAACTTTTATGCAAAAAGAAAGATGAGTGGATTGTTAATGATCAGTCTGGTCAATTGACAATTTGTAGATCGGTACGAGATTTTAAACATGTTGGCTATTCAAATAATGATTCTACAAAATGTAAAAATCACCACGAAATGGTTGAATACTTACTTCGAAAGTTTGGTGATGGTACTAATGCCGATGTTGATAAGTGTTTGGTAGAGAATGAAGGCTCTGTAGAATACTCGTATGCTTCATGTAGTGAGAAGAATATGACTAGGGCATGGAAGGGTTGCAAAGCAAATGTTGATCCTTTTATTGGAGAGATAGGGACATTAGTACGGTTTACCATAAAACCTAAAATTTTAGCCAAAAAAGAATGTCTAGCATGCTTTATCCAAAAATTTTAAACTTTAGCGAGCTGCCTTCGTAGTTCTTGTAAGCACCACAACTTGTGGACGAGGCTTTCCAAAGCCAAGTGATATAAAAAGTAAGAAGGGAGCTAACATTTATCTTGAAACATTGGATGCGTGTATATTGATTATGTTGATAGGTTGACCTTACACAATCTATTGGCATGATATGTGTAGTATTTGGAGCTTGAACAAGGACAGGCTAGCATGGAAGTTTGTGTAATTTTGAAAAAAAAAAAACAATTGTGAAGTATCAACCAAACTTAGTTGTATAATCTATATATTTAAATTTTGAAAATACTCCCCCCCCCCTCCCCCCTTCCCAACAAAGGAGAAAAACTCGTACAGATATATCTTTAATTTGCTATTCCAAAACCCCTCATCTTGTATGGGTATGCCTTTAGAATGATCAAGGGGGATTCGCTGTGGGTGCCATAAATGTGCCTGAGAGACTCGTAGGGTTTTTCTTGGCCCATTTCCACACGTATATTATGAGTTAGGGGGGTTTTTGGCCGCTACTTGGGTACATTTTTGTATGGAAGGGGCCGTATTTGCCTTTCAAAAAATCATATACAGGAACTTTTTCCTTTTTTTTTTGTCACCCTATGCATGCACACGACATACTCCCATTTGTATAAGTGCATCCCTAGGAGAATGATGTAAAAGGTAATTTGTTAATTATTAATTTACTATTCCAAAACTCCTCATCTCGTTGGATATGCCTTTAAATTATATGAGCTCAAAATTACTTGTTATCAACCATTATGTAGTTAACATCCCAACTAAGTTGACGTTTTTTTTATCTGCTTTATATACCTTTATCGTTTTTACTTAGAGGAGTCAACATGCCAACTATACATTACTGAACTTCTATTTTTATTTTCTAGATTCGAGGAGCGTAAATTGAACCAGCCTTTTTTGAGAAGAATAAAGTTCTCTAGATGTGGACTATGAGAAAATTATACCTTCTTTTACAGTCTTACACGGGCTATATTATAAATTAAATAGAACTGATGTGAGCTACTTATTTTTTGAAGGCGTCAACTGAGAACTTGATTTTGAATATTTGTGTCAAATGTGAAGTTGAAATTTTAAAAAGTTGTCAAAAGAAAGTTCCTTATATTTTAATTTGAGACACTGGTTGTATGCCTTCGCAAAATCAAGCTTGATATACACAACAAGAAGGTTTTGCTATCGTGCCCAATAGATTCCCTCGTAAACAGTAGCTACATTATTTATATAATGCATCTTTTTGGAAGAAAGCCTGATTGAGTTGTAGAGACGGACTCAGCCAAGATTCCCTTCACCCATTTTGCAAAAGCCTTGACAAAGATGTTATACATCGATGCAACAAGATAATTGGTCGCCAATCTGAAAAAGTCTAGGGATCCTTAACCTTAGGGATGAGTGGGATGGCATCTGTGTTCAAAATTCTATCCAAAGCAGTAAACCGACGAAAATCACAAAAAAGCATCACACATATGTCTCCAACCATTCTCAATATTCCCGAAAGAACTCAATTGGCATACCATCCAACCCTGGGCACTTGCCTTTTTTTTAGTTCAAAAAGTGTCAAACCTAAATCAGCCACCTCTATTGAATCGTGCTACTCCTTAGAAATGATGGGAGAGATCCTAGAATAAATTGCATCTCGCATTTCTGATTGGATGGGAAGATGCCTCTCAGCAAAAGAGGTTTGGAAGTGATTGTGTAGATGTTGCTTGAGCTCTACTGGCTCCATGAGCAGCGAGCCAACTAGCAGACTCAATCAAGGCATCTTTGACGTCATGCGACGCCTCTTAGCTGCACGAAAGAAAAATCCTATACAACGGTCTCCATTACAAAACCACTGCAAACCTGCCTTCATCTTCGCCTGTTGTATTTGCTCCTCCTCTAAAGCTTGGATCTGTGTCAGAATATCTCGTTCATGAACTCCTGGAAGGAGTCCCTGCCGAGACTGTAGAAGGTCCTGATACAAGGTATCCAACAAATCTCAACCTGCTGTTGTAGACTCTCGGCTCCACTGCTTGGCAAAATCTTTAACCGCTGCAAGTGCATCGACTGTGCCGACCATCCCTCGACGTCGGCTAAAGGAAGCTGTCCAAATGTTCTTGCAAGCTTCTTGAAAGTTAGCATCCTTTAAGAACTTTACATTTAAGCGAAAGCATGTCCGTCTGGAACGCCGTTGTTGTAGAGGCCCATCTGAAAGGAATTGCGGATGATGGTCTAAAACTAATGTTTCTCTGAGGTAGGACCGAAAGAGACTTGGGAATGCCACAGCTCCAGCTGTATTCCACTAAGCTCTATCCAACCGAGAGCTTGCACGACCCCCACCAACATGACCATTCCACGAGGTAAAAGCACCTTCACCATCAATCTCTGAGAGGTTGTAGTCATGGCGTAGATGGAGTCACTATTGGCGTTCAAAAGCAGACACCATCGTAGAATTAGCCCCCAACTAATCAAACTCCATTTCTACTATATTGAAATCCCCAACAAAAATCCAAGAGATATCATGGCCCAAACTGAGCAACTCGCAAGGAGGCCCAGGTTGAAGCTCTCTTACAGTGCCTGTTGTTAGCATAAATATTAACCAGTCCATGCTTGACCCCATGTTCCAATCAGAGCCCAATGACCCAAACGGTTTGCCTAAGTGAGGATGACTGGCAGGGAAGGGAGCCATGCTATCACCATCTTTGCACTAGCAGAGTCAGCTGTTGCAGCAAGGACATTAAAACATCGACCAATCATGTCTGCAAGATTTGAGACGTCTCTTCTACGACATGCGCTCTTGGAGACACACAAACTGAGCATCCAATTATAAGTAGAAGGAGATACGACATTGCTTGAAGGGGGAAGAGGCTACCCCTGGACATTCCATGAGACTAACCGCATTGATCTTGTGAAGGAGTCAAATCAGATGAGACTGCTGGTGTCTCATGGGACTTTGAGGTTGCCTCATAGAACTGTGGCAAGGCAGTAACCTCTTCAACCAAATCAGCCCACTGAAGCAATTGAAAGCGACCATGATGAGATGCACCAAGAGGGGCGGAGCCACGCAAAGCAGAAATGAGGGAGGCTGGGACGCAGAGGAGTTAGACCATTTAATTGATTTTTGAGGTTGACGAAGTGCAGGTGGGTGTGGATGCCACGACGATCAATGTCCATGTACTGCCCACGAGCTTCTTCAAGACTGTGGATATACATCCGTTTTCGGAAGAACCCTAAAAATTTCCACGCCAACATCTAGATTTTTGACTTGTTTTGGCGGGTCAATCATAGCCATGTAGCCCTGATGTCCTCCGTCATGCCAAGAAATCTAAATGGAACTAAAAGACAGAAGAAACCATGGATTTGCCAATATTTGTGGTGGAATAGAGGAATTTATAAAAGGGAAAAAGTTGTATGAGCAAATTTGAAGGCCTTTGCGTGAATTTCGACTTGCAAACTCTGAGTGCTTGCCGGATTGATGGTTCTGAGCATTGTTTGACCTTCCTTGCTTTCTTGAGATTAGACAAAATGATAAAATATTATGCACAATTAGATCCTGTGCCCAAGACAACAGAGTTTGGGATTGTCTACAAATGTACTACATGATGTTTACGAAGAACAAAATCCGAGCTTTGTGAGATCCTACTAAGTGCATTTGCATTTTTTACCATCTAACTAAGACTAATTCTATATCTTGATTGAGGAAACATTGTGTGACGCTCCACAAGAATATAAAGTATGAGTACATACATTCTACGACCACGTCACCATACAAGTCACCTTATAAGACTTGTACCGCATTAGGCCATACCTAACCTTACGTATGGACACTTATTATCCACATGAGCGTACCCCTTAGGTGTATTGCCACGTGGAAGCATCCTATTGGAGCCAAGTGTGCCAACATGTAACCCTAAAATATTTAAGGCCAAAGCCTAGACCTAGCACACTTTACGCTCTGCCATCTGCCCGATCTTCAAATCGTCTTGATAGTTCCAATTCAAGGATTGTCTGCGATAGCACCGTGTTCCGAATCAGCCCCAAGAGTGTGAGTGCATCAGCTTGAAGAGCGCCTACTCCAAAGAACCTGCGAGAGATGGAGACCCTAGGAGTAGAGACAGTTCTTTGGGACTAGGTATTTTGAATATATAGTTAGCTAGTTCATCTAAAAGTTAGAATTACATATAAGCTAGCATGTCTTATTTCTAGTATAGCTATCTTAGAACCTCAGTTCGATCATGAATCCTAATCGATGAACCCTAACTGTAAGTTAGATGCATGATTAGGATTAGATGTTTATTCTCTTGCCATCAAGTTATGTGATGTGATGATGGTTGATCCTATATTTTGCACCTCTTGTGTATTGGGAAGGGGGGTAGAGACCTAGAAGATTACTATTAGATGATGCTTCTACCTTAGCTCTTATAATTTCCACTACAATTCGGCCTGTGCATAGGCCCACCTGGTTTGGCAAGTTGTGGGATGGCTGAACATCAGACAAGGGGAACTAAGTAAAGTGGAGAGGAGACCCCCACTGGGCGTGGCTCTAGGGGTCCTCATAGTGAGCTAGGCTTATAGTCGGTCACCTCGTGTGGGCCGGGTATGGGTTCGACACTCTCTGGGTTAGGTGCCGCCTTGACTTTCCTAATTAGCAGATGCCATTTTGGCTAGCATTTGGGGAGTATAGTCAAGTAAGGACATGTGCCGTCATGATCCTCTAGTTGCCCACGAAATCTCAGTCTTCGAGAGGACTTGTCCTTCTCCTGCCTCAATGGATTGGGGCAATGCAACCCAGAGTAGTCGCATTGGGTGATACCATGAGGTTACGTCTCCGGAAGGCTACAGTCATCACAGAGCTTGATCCAACCTATCTACAGAGTATGCACAGGAGGGGCGGATGGAGTGGTCAACCCTAGCCATGATCTGTATGCCAACCCTAGCCATTGCAAGGAGAAAAATGAGCAGCATCGGTCGACATTGTTCTTACATCACCCTTCGTCGTAATTTAATCCAAGACAAGATGTGCGAGCAAAGAAACTATGAGACATGGCTGTATGTCTAGGTCCATGAACTCTTTCAGTTTTACAAGGAAATGGTTGATTATTCTACATCCCCGTCACCTATTCGCCCCCCTGCTTGTTTTGAGGATAATGCTCTCCTTTACACTTTGGTCCTGTCATCCTTGCCCTTGTCGGTGTCGTCCAGGATCTTGCACCATGTCCTCACATAGAGGTAGGGTGTCGACCCCAAAAGACGGATCCTTAAAAACCCTCCGGAGGCAGTTTTCCCCAAAACTCTTATGGGAAGGCCATCTGAATCACTTTGAACATCAATAATTTCAATTCCAGGTGGTGGATCCAAGCCTCTTTCAGAGGTGTCCTCTGCTTTTCCATTTGTCAGGTACTATAATTTATGAGGCTTTAGTTCGGGACATGCATCAGCAATACCTGTTGCCACCTCTGTACCAAATTCACTCGTAGTTGTCCCAAATGGACCATTCTCCCTCTGAGCACCAACCATTCTACCAGGAGTTCCAACTCTAATATGCTTGGATGGCCTACATGGACAGGTTGAAACGACCTTGCATTCTGCAGGTTCATCGTGCTTCACCCTAGGTATTATTTGGAGTTGTTCACCCTACAAAATACCATTACTATTACTTGTTAGTCTTATGATTATTCGAGGAAAGTTGAAGCAGTGATCCACAACACAAAGCCAGTGGATAGCTTCAAATTAAGCAACGATGAGGTTAACTTGGTGATGGCAATGGTTTAAGGGTAGGGAAAATCGGAACTAACTAAGATACCATGGAAGACTCTTCGGAAGAGGAGTTAAAACCAAAGATTTGAGTGCTTGTTTAACTGTTTGCTGGCCTCCATTAAAAGATTTTGTGCATGAGTCGTTGTTGGATTGCTTTCTCCCATAGATGTGCTATCTCTGACCACATTTTTGGCTACTATGTTTATCTCCACAAAGGAATCTCGTATTCGTGCCATTATTTGCTCTGTTGCGACAGGATTTTGATCGAGAACTTGTTTTGAAACATCAATAGGCCTCAAATTCTCTTTATGTTCCATGAAACCACCATTTGAATCCTTTCTTCTGTCCATTGCACACCTTGAGGCCCTTGTCTCAAACAGTAGAAAACACTTTTGTTTTGTCTTTCTTTGTGAAAGATGCAGTGCTGCAATTTGCTGCTTCGACTACAAAGATTGGAAGTATATGCAAGAAAAGTTCGATGGCTAGGAACTTATGCCTGATCAAATGCAACTTCTAAAATTCGTCACATCAAGAAAACATCTAGAAATAGGACAAAGGGGTCGAATATGGCAGAAACTTTGGAGCAAGGCGAAGATGATGCTGGTCTGTCTCTTGAAACACGAAAGAGGGACAGGAACTTGGATTACAATTCGACAAACTTCAATCCTAACAAATGTATATGCATTTGTATATGTCCCTTTTACCTTGGCTAATGCTGACTTCTGAGTCCATTGGAACAAATGGTTCGCAATTCTGGAGTGGGAGAGTTGTCAGTCCATCGTTGGGGGCAAGCTGCTTCCGGGTGGTTTTAAGATTCTGTCTTCTGGCCTAAACATCCTCCCTCTATGGGAGGACACGAAGCAAGGTCCTGGACAGATCTGACAAGGGCAAGGGTGCCAGGACACACCCCCCTCTCCCCCCATCCGGACTGTTTGTCGCTAGACGACACCATTCCCTATTTCGAACAAGGTCATGATTTTGCGTGATGCCTCAAGGAAGGGTAGGGCATACCCTAAGAGATGGACCCCAAAAACGTTCCCGAGGCAGTCTTTCCTGCCATTGCTCCTCCGGATGGGCGTACGCAATTGTCCATCCTTTCGGAGCTCGGTCCACCTATCTGGCCATTGAATCCTCTTTTCAATGGCTCTGCTTTGAGTAGGTTCCAAAAAAATCCAAGATCCGTTCGGGGGAGCTTGCTAAACCGCGAAGCGTCCTTTGGACGGCTATGCGAAAATCCAAGTGTCTTCTCGTTCAGACAGTGAAGGGTCTCCGGAATGGCGATTCAACTTCGCCATGTCATCCGGAATGACGACATTACCCTAATAACGACGTTACACGATCAATTTTTTGCAACAAAAGGAACACGAACGCCCGACGTGGCAGTATTCTGCAGCCACCTCCTAGGCCAATTGACTACAAAAGTGTTGGATATGAGCTACTTTGGAGCTTCTTGAAGATGGGGTGGTCTTCTGCCCGCGAAACTTGGTCCCCTGGATAATACTAACGTTCTGAGTCCACTGGAACAGAAGGTTCGCGATTTCGAGATGGGGGAGTTGCCCGTCCGTCATTGGGACCTTAAGGAGAGGACGTTCGAGGCAAGCTACTTCCGGGTGGTTTTAAGGTCCCATCTTCTGTTGTCAACATCCTCCCTCTACAGGAGAACACGATGCAAGGTCTTGGACGGATCCAATGAGGGCAAGGGTGCCAGGACACTCACCCCCCTGTCCGAGCTGCCTGTTGCTGGCGGCACCTTTCCCCAATTCGAACAAGGCCAGGACCTTGCGTGGATGCCTCAAGCGAGGGTAAAGGTCATACCTCAAGAGAGGGACACCAAAAAAGTTCCTGAGGCAACCTTTCCTGCCATCGCTCCTCCGGGGAGGGGGGGGAGGGTCGTACGCGAATGCCCACCCTCCGGAAGCTCAGTTCACCTATCCGGCTGTTGAATCCTCTATTCAATGGCCCTGCTTCGAGCAGGTTACAATAAATCCAAGATCCGTTTGGGGAAGCTTGCTAAACTGCGAAGTTTCATTTGGACGACTGTGCGAAAATCCAAGTGTCTTGTCGTTCGGGCAGTGAGGGGTCTCCGGAATGGCGATTCAACTTCGCTATGTCATCTGAAATGGCGGCATTTACTCTAGTGACCACGTGACATGGTCAATTTCTGCAACAAAAGGAACACGAACGCCCGACATGGCAGTATTCTGCAATCACCCCATAGGCCAATTGACCATAAGAGTGTTGGATATGAGCTACTTTGGAACTTCTTGAAGATGGGGTGGTCTTCTGCCCGCGGAACTTGGTCCTCTGACTAACGCCGACATTTTGAGTCCATTAGAACAGACGATTCACGATTCCGAGGTGGGGGAGTTGCCCATCCGTCATCGGGGCCTTAAGGAGAGGACCTTCGAGACAAGCTGCTTCCAAATGGCTTTAAAGTCCCATATTCTGGCGTCAACAACCTCCTTCTACGTGGGGACACGTTGCAAGGTCCTGGATGGATCCAATAACGGCAAGGGTACCAGGACACCCACCTCCCCTCCCACGTCCGGGCTGCCTGTTGCTGGGCGGCACCCTTCCCCAATTTGAACAAGGCTAGGACCTTGCGTGGATGCCTCTAGGGAGGGTAGAGGCCATACCCCAAGAGATGGATCCCAAAAAAGTTCCCGAGGCAGCCTCCTGCCATTGCTCCTCCTGGAGGGTGTACACAAGGGACACAAATGCCCACCCTCCCAGAGCTCGGTTACCTATCCATCCATTGACTCCTTCGTTCAATGGCGTTGCTTCAAGCAGGTTCCAAAAAATCCAAGATCCGACCGAGAGAACTTGCAAAACCGCGAAGCGTCCTTTAGAGGCTGTGCAGAAATCCAAGTGTCTTGTCATTCGGGCCGTGAGGAGTCTCCGGAATGGCAATTCGACTTTGCCATGTCGTCCGGAATGGCGGCATTACCTTAGTGACCACGTTACACAGTCGATTTCTGCAACAAAAGGAACACGAACGCCTCGCATGGCAGTATTCTGCAACCACACCTCGTAGGCCAATTGACTACAAGAGTGTTGGATATGAGGTACTTTGGAGCTTCTTGGAGATGGGGTGGTCTTCTGCCCGCGAAACTTTGTCCCCTGGCTAATGCCAACGTTTTGAGTCCATTGGAACATACAGTTCGCGATTCCGGTGTGGGGGAGTTGCCCGTCCGTCGTCGGGGCCTTAGGGAGAGGACGTATGGGGCAGGCTACTTTCGGGTGGTTTTAAGGTCCCATCTTCTGGCGTCAACATCCTCCCTCTACGGAGGACATGGTGCAAGGTTCTGAACGGATCCGACAAGGGCAAGGGTGCCAGGACATCCACCCCCCCCCCCCCCCCCCCCCGGTCCGGGCTGCCTGCTCCTGGGCGGCAACCTTCCCAGTTTGAACAAGGCCAGGACTTTGCGTGGATGCGTCAAGGGAGGGTAGAGGCCACACCCCAAGAGACGGACCCCAAAAAAGTTCCCGAGGCAGTCTTTCCTGCCATCGCTCCTCCCGCGGGGCGTATGCGAATGCCCACCCTCCCGGAGCTCGGTTCACCTATTCGGCCGTTGAATCCTCTGTCCAATAGCCCTGCTTCGAGCCGGTTCCAAAAAATCCAAGATTCGACTGGGAGAGCTTGCAAAACCGTGAAGCGCCCTTTGGACGGCTCTGTGGAAATCCAAGTGTCTTGTCGATCGACAGTGAGGGGTCTCTGAAATGGCCTTGTGACCACGTTACATGGTCAATTTCTGCAACGAAAGGAACACGAATGCCTCGCATGGCAGTATTCTGCAGCCACCACCTAGGCCAATTGACAGCCTTCCTTTACGGAGGCTGAACCAGCGGCCCCGTTTCCATGATACATTCAACCTTAGAAAGTTTTATGCCCTTTAACCCAAAATACCTTGTGACTCGCCCTTACATTCTATAGAACACACAACTGTCCATAGGATATCTATGGTTTATGCCAAACCCTGCCAGGGTTTGCCCTTAATGGCAACCCAGCAAATTCTAGTATTTGAGTGAAAGAGCAAAGAATCTAACTAAACAAGATATTCCAAACAATATTTCAAAGAATATTCTATCTTCAGATACAAAATTCCATTATACGAAGAAATCTTGCCAAAATGTCATGATCCTATCTACCATGTAATTTGTCGTGAGGTCTTTTTATGGTCCACAAGTGAGTATATATTTATTATACTTCAATTTTAGTGTCCAAGTAGCAGCAGATCAGGCAAGCAGCAGAAAGCAGCAGCCCTGTAAACTTACCGGCTTGAGCTATAAGGTTTGTCTCTGTGAGATCTACTTTACTTTCGCCTAGTTTTCATATATACATCATCATCAAGCTCGGAAAGATGTTTAACTTCTCAATTACCTTCAGATCTACTTTTTTCTGAATGTGTGCATTTCCATTAAGCACAGCATAAGCTGCTAAGACGATCCCGTTGATCTTCTGCAGGTTGTGCTATGGCAGACGTCCCACAAAAGACAATTGCCGTAATTCTTGTAGGTGGTCCAACGAAAGGTACATCCATCAAGAAAACTTGGTTCTTTATTGCTACGTTACTTACCCCATGAATTGCAGGCACACGATTTCGACCCCTTTCTCTTAATCTTGCAAAACCATTGTTTCCTTTAGCTGGCCAGCCCATGGTTCAACATCCAATTCTTGCTTGTAAGAAGGTCTGTGAAGCTCTTCCGGATGTTGCAATGTCGTTTGTCTAACCCTTCCATCAGTACTGAGCAGATAACAACATATTAGCCAAAGATGCTTTATTCTTTTCTGTCTGTTAAGGAATAAGAAACACGTTATTCCAAATGGTCAATGGTTCTTCCACTTGTTGCAGATAGCAAATTTGGCATACATCTATCTGTTAGGTTTCTATGAAGAACGTGAATTTGCTCTGTATACATCAGCACTCTCGAATGAGCTAAAGATACCTGTGAGGTGTAATAAAGTTAGTCCCCATTAATGTACTTGATATATTTTGTATTGCTAAAGATTTTCCTTCTTTTTCTCCAGATACTTGCGTGAAGATAAGCCACATGGGTCAGCTGGTGGATTGTATCATTTTAGGGACCTGTTATTGGAGGAGGATCCGGTAAGGGTTTAAGCAGCAGCCAATTGCACAAATATATTTACTAACAAGGTTCAAATGTCATCAGCATGATATTGTGGTTCTCAATTGTGACATCTGCTGCAGCTTCCCTCTGACAGACATGCTTGGTAAGTTTGAATTTCATACATGTTCCATGATATGACTGTGATGGGTATACTACCAGCATGGCTTAGGAACCGTTTATACTGTTTTATGATGGTAATTGAAGCAATGGATGGTACTTCTCTCTACCAAATGTAATCAGATTTGCAGATCAGAAATTTGTGGCTCTTTTGTCTTTGAGAATTGGATGATTAAGAGAGCTCTGCTTAAAGCAATAGGCTGACCTGGACTATAAGCAGTGACAATATTGCGCATGCAGCTGCAAATAACCTCTTTCTGTTCCATGATATGACTGTGATGGATATACTACCAACATGGCTTAGGAACCATTCTGTACTGTTTTATGACGGTAATTGAAGCAATGGATGATACTTCTCTCTACCAAATGTAATCAGATTTGCAGATCAGCCATTTGTGGCTCTTTTGTCTTCCAGAACTGGATGACTAAGAGAGCTCTACTTAAAGCAATAGACTGACCTGGACTTTAAGCGGGAACAATATTGCACGTGCAGCTGCAAATAACCTCTTTCTTTGTCTGTGATGAAAAGGGCCATAAATAGTGCCTTCTAACATCTTTTTGCGGTTGGACCCATCAAAGTTACAAAATACTTGTGATAACTATTGACTGTTATGATGTACTATCTAACTGCAAACTTCACCTTTTAAAGAATATTAATTATCTCCCATTAGGTACCACTAGCAGCTTACTACTTTAAGTTATATTGTACAGGAATGTCTGCGTATGTTTTTTGTAGACATATCAACACATGTTTTGTGCTTTATCATGAAGTAGTAGGTCTCCAATCAAGGAATAGAGAAAAGAAGAAAAAGATATATTACAATGGGTTTCTAAGCATTATTTTTAAATTGCAGCTGCGCACCAGCAATATGGTGGAATGGGTACAATTTTAGTTAAGAAGGTAATAGTACCTCTATTCCAAACTTGTATGCATTGATTGAAGCTTCACGAGTAGTTGTGATTGGCAGGTTTCACCAGAAGTTGCTAGTGAATATGGCGAGCTCGTTGCAGACCCTGAAACTGGAGAGCTGCTCCATTATGCTGAAAAACCAGAAACTTTTGTAAGAATGTTTATTTTTTATCGATCTGATCTTAGTGGTCGCGTTTGTTTTTCTTAGAACCCTTGCCTCATTGGAATCTTTAGGTGAGCGATCGCATCAATTGTGGTGTATATATTTTTACTCCTGAGATTTTTGTGGCAATTCAAGATGTGAAAACAGCGAGAAAGGACAAAGGTGAAGTATTCAGGCAGTTGGTTATGATACGTGAGAACCAAGGAAGCATCTTGTCATTTAATGTCTAGTGACAAAGCATTAAGGGATAGCTTATGTGCTAATTCAGGAATGCTTCAAATGATAGGAAATGCAAACCTTTGACATTTTACTGATGTTTGCAGCATTTTTGCGCCGCATGTCCAGCTTTGAAGCTCTTCAGTCTGCGACAAAGTGAGGGTAGTTTGTGATGGAACTTAATGTAGTTCATAATAATATTTTTGAGCATCTTTTAATAAACCATCTTCTATTTTATTCCTTGTAGGGTGGTTTATACTGATTTTATAAGATTGGATCAAGACATCCTTTCTCCACTAGCTGGAAAGAAAAAGCTATACACTTTTGAAACGTCTGACTTTTGGGAGCAAATAAAAGTACCAGGGTGATCAATGGGTTTGCCATTTATTTCTAGAGAAATAATTTTCGCCTATTATAAGCCTTTGACTGTTAAAATATGCTTTTATATAGGATGTCTTTGAGGTGCTCTTCTTTGTATCTTTCGCAATACAAGACTACGGCCCCAGAGCTATTGGCCAAAGGTGATGGATACCGAAGCCCGACTATTGTTGGTGAAGTGTTTATCCATCCTTCTGCAAAGGTTCATGCATCTGCAAAGGTATTGGATCTGGAAATAACGTAGGTGTAACAAGCTTGTCAGAATTAACAGTAGCCACATTTCAGATTGGCCCCAATGTGTCCATATCTGCTAATGCCAGAATTGGCCCAGGAGTAAGGTTGGTTGGTTGCATCATTCTGGACGACGTTGAAGTACAGGTTAGACTTATGTCAAGTAACTATTTTTTTTTATGCATGTCACCGTGTGCAATTATTGATATTTCACATCCCTTTCAGGATAATGCTATTGTTATACATGCAATTGTTGGATGGAAATCTTCAGTTGGAAGATGGGCTCGTGTGCAGGCAAGTTTACTTGCTTTATTAGCTAGAAAAGCATCTTGGATTTATGTTGTCTTTACAAGTTGGATCACGCTTTCTCAAAACAACAGGGCGGTGGAGATTACACTTCCAAACTAGGGATTACAATTCTGGGTAAGTGTGGTGCTGATGTGCAACCTTTTTGGATGAAACTTCCATTAATGCATGTACTGCCATTTCAGGTGAAGATGTTATGGTGGAGGATGAGGTGGTAGTGACAAATTGTATAGTCTTGTCTCACAAAGCACTGCAGCGAAGTGTTCATGAAGAAATAATTTTGTAGACAACACCACGAAAGCTATTATATGCTAAATAGTATGCCCTCAACAGTAATGATCCCCAATTCATTCATTATGAGAAGTCTCATCTATTTTTTATAAATTCACCAACCCTCATTGTAGAGCATGCATGTTCACCAAAGCTGTTGTATGTTAAATAGGATGGCTCCAACAGTGCTGATCCTCTGTTCATTTATTGGAGAAGTTTCTCATTATTTATTACTTGCAGCAGAAGCAAGCCATCGTTGGGGGCTATTTGAACGTGTCACTCTTTGAAAACTGGAAGACCCTTTTCTTCTGAAGAGAGTCTTAATCCTCTGAGAAAATGGATACACGTATTCATATCAGCAAGCACCTCCTAGAGGCACTTTTGGGGACAAATAATTTTGGTGGTTGCTGACGTGGTAGAAAGAGGTCCAGGTGATACCGATGGATCTGTTGCCGGATCTATTAGATGGCCACATCATTTCGGCCGGATTCGCCGTTTTGGAATCAGATCATTTGCCTTTTCAAGAATTGGTTAATGAAGAGACTCAGGCCCAGTTGAATGGAGAGAATTATGCAGAGTAACATTTTCCTCGATCTAGGCTAGTGCCTTTGAAGTTTCTCATATTTGTTTTCAGTTGTTTCGATTGGTACCAGGCTCAATGTTCCTGATGGCCAGTATCAGCAAGCTTTGAATACCACCACTTTTATTGCTTTAGGAATTGCCTTTACCCAGGTCAACTAATCCACCATAATGTTCCCCCAATTATGTTTTGACTATGGTTTTTGCAATGGTGGCCCGAGATTTAGGGAAGTCGGTTTTTTTTTTTTACTATGGTTTTTGCAATGGTGGCCCGAGATTTAGGGAAGTCGGGTTTTTTTTTTTATTGGATTTCGATGGTGCAAGAATAGCACCCTTGTGCGTGCACACTGGCTGCTATAAGTGGCCAGACCATGTCGTCTGTATGTTCCTTCTTGCACTGCGCCTTCAGATTGCACTGCGCGATGGCATCTGCGACCTCTGGAACTGCAGGTAAGGTTTGAGGTTTCTGCTACGTGATGTTGTTCCGGAAATTAGCCAGGGCCAGTGGGAAGGGTTCTCTTGATGCCGAGGGAAGGCCCCCTGAGAGTAGTGCTGTGGCAGCATGTAGAGGATTGTGGAAGGGTTTTAGCCTTTCAGATGCTGTGGGGTTCCAGAAGAGCAGTTTTGTGGAAGTGCAAACAGAGAGGCTTGTAGATGGGACCTCTCTTGTTCATGAGCGACCTGCCCAGAGAGCTCCTGCTCCCATTGAAGTTGAAACACATGCTCCTGCTTTTCAATTTGCGTGTGCTCCTCCTGTGTTTGTAGATAAGGGCCCTGGGAAGTAAGTCTTCCCTCATGGTAAAAGACTTGCATTGAAGAAGAAGATTATTTCCAAGTCTGCTAGGAGTGTTCATGCCATGAATGATGGGCCCTCTTGCTTGGATGTGAGCGACACAGTTAGTGTTGGTGGTACGGATGTGTGGGAGGGAATTTACATTCAAGTATGCAACTTCTTGGAGTTAGAATGCATGGCTGGTGTTGTCAGTCTTGAAAGAGTGTCTAATCTTGACCACCTGCATATCCAAGGTGTAGTGAGGATTTTCTTGAAGAATCCAATTGCCGTGAACTTGAGGCTGAAGAAGTGCTTGGGATGGGACATGCATAAGCTCGCTGGGGGCCTCATACTTTGAAAAGCCTTGGGCGGGACACAAGGCTTCATTGTTATGAAGGCATGATTGGATACTGCCTCAAAGATCTCGGGAAAGTCCATCACAAGCACCACTTCAAGAATGTTACTGCGGAACAGATTGAAAGGGAGAAGAATCTTTATGCCCTGTACGGAGCAACCGTAATCTGTTTGCCAAAGCCAAGCACTTCCATATGTACCATGGAAAGAGGCACTTGAGTGCATCACTCATCCAAACAGTGTGTAAGATGCTACAAACAGAAATTTGTATTCAGTGGATCATGGGTGCTTCCTACGAACACTGCCTTCATCTCCCAAGAGCGTGTTGAGGCTGCTTGGAGATTGACCCTAAATCCTGCCCATGCCACATATAGTGATGCCAGGAACGTCGTTTTCGGGCTGCCTGCAGGAATAGTACCAGTGGAAAGAGTTGGAAAAGGAAGAAGACGTTATTGGGATGCCCATGCTGGGATTGGTGAATTTGAGGCAGTCGCTGATGATGAGATGGGGGAATTGGACCCAATGGAAGAAGAGGGGCCTCCTTCCCAAGGCAATATGGATCCTTCCTTTAACCCTTGGCAAAGTTTCATTCCCATGTACATGGATGATCCTACGTTTTCTGCTATGTAGATCGGATATGCATGTGGTTTCTCATGTACATATATTTGGTGGTTTCTTGTTGCAAGTGTAGATACTGATAGAGAGAAGAATGAGACTTTCGCAGATGGAAATGTGGTTTTCAGTCCTGTGGTGAGTGTGGACACTGAGTCGGTTGAGGAACAGATTGAGGCGGCTCATGTTGGTGATGCTGGCAGGTCCGAATGCTTCTATTTGCATGTAGACGTAGACTTGCTTGCGAAGAAAACCATGATGTCCATTCGAGAGTGCAAGACTCCATTATGCAACACTATGCAGCGGTTGGATGAGGCTCTCCACTGTTTGGATATGGACGATCTGAAAGTGTCACTGAAGCAACGCCGTGTATTCAGGGGACACATGAACCTGGTTAGGGCGGTTTTGATAAGGCATCTGAACACTTTGGAGCGGCTTGGACGAGATCATTTTCGCACTATGCAGGCGTAGAATGGAATCCCGTTGCTTGTAAATATGTTTATCATTTGTTGTTGTTGGTGGCCGGACTCTGAAGTGATGCCAGAGTCTATGCTATGTTTCTTGCATTGCTAGCTCTTGAAACTCATGTTCTGGTACAGCCGGATTTCTGATGTATAAGCTCTTTTGTGTTGCATTGTAATATAATCACGACGGATATTTGCATTATGTCGCGTGTGTGCCTAGTTCTCTTTGTTTCTTCTTCATTGAATTGCAATTGCAGGTGTAAAGTTGAGCTATTCCATTAGAGCCATTTGCGCAGATGCAGAGATCCGGCTATGGCATCTCGGCCAGATGCGCTGGGTTCTGGCGTGCAGGGTATTCTTCATGTATGTCCAGAAAGGGCTATGGTTTTGTTTTGCTATTTCATGTATTTCAGAACCTATAGGGAGCATTTTCAAATACGGGGGTCTGAGGCGTAAAGCCCTAGGCCCTTGATCTGGCATAATGCCAGGTATATTCGCGGATCCAATGATCCAAAAAAAAACTTGAGTGATGCACCCATATAGTGATACACCCATATAGTGACCAGATAACCAGAGGAAATTGAAATATGTGGCAACGTTATTTGATCATTTGACATGTATATACTAATCTGCTCCATTAAGAAAAGCCGCCTCCAACCTTCTTCTCCAGCACATGTTCCAAGCATTTGATTTTTTGATGGAAAAGGTAGAGGGCATGCTAAAATATGTGAGTGATAAAAGAAGTCCACCAAGCTGTTTTAGGTTTCTTAGCAACATTAGAAAGCTCTAGGTTTCTTAGCCACATGGGAGCTTCTTCGAGAGAGTTTCAGACACTGAGAACAAAAGCTACAAGAGAGAGTTCCAGAAACCGAGAACAAAAGCTACAAGAAATGGATAAGTATTTCGTAGATGTAGCAAGAATTTGGTGGCAATGTAGGAAGGTGATTTAGCTGCAAATGAAAACTTTAGGTGGAATTTGGAAAGGCTTTTGAATCACATAGTTTATGTAATAGGGAATCTCAACATTGAGGGAATTGTGGCGTGCCGCGAGTGCGTCGCCGAGGAATATTTCGAGGCGCGATTCCCGAGATGTTGAGATTCCTTTATGTAATGACCAGTTAGTGAGAATTATGAACAGTAGTTGCAGACAACTCTAATCTCTAGCTATGGCGATAGGCTATGGCCGACCAGATTGCAAATAAAGGCATTGCAATCAGCTTGGACAGAGAAAAGAAATACTCTGCAAGGCATTGCAATAAGCTTGGATAGAGAAAAGAAATACTCTGCAGTTCTTTCCACACGACTGGCTTTCAGAGAAGCCACATTGTATCAGAATAGGGCCTGTTGCAGCGTGGGATTTGAACCCACTAATCCACCTTGAAGCCATTATCTACCCAGCAAAACAAAGATCATGCACCTGCAACCCTCTCACATGAAATACAACCTTTTTTTTTTCACCGATTTGTGGGGTAAACTGAAAGAAACAATGAACTAGCTATGGTTAAACTTAAAGAAACAAAGAACTAGTTGTAGCTCCAGCAATGGCTATGGCTAAACTAATAGAAACAAAGAACTAAAGAACTGGCTACGGCGCAATCTTGTGTTGGTGCAGAACTCGGCTATGGCGCCTTCAGCACTGATGCCGCGCCTCGGATATGGCCATGGCACCTCCGGAAGTCGGTTATGGCTATGGCGCCTCCAGGACTCGATGGTGCATAACTCGGCTATGGCTATGGCGCCTCCAGTAGCACTAATCGGCGCCATAAACCTAATGCTTGAAACCATGATGCTCGCCTCCATAAATGCTTACGGCGGTGGAAGAAAGAAAGAAAGAAAAGCCTGAGCGGTGGCGCCACCGTGAACAGGCGGAGAAACAATTATGCATGATTGTTTCTCTGCCTGTCCACGGCGGTGCCACCGCTCAGTCTTTTCATTTTAAATTGCATAATTGTTTCTCCGCCTGTTCACGGCGGCGCCACCGCTCAGGCTTTTCCTTCCTTCTTTCTTTCTTTCTTTCTTTCTTTCTTTCTTTCTTTCTTTCTTTCT
>JAANSK020313485.1:6729-19111 GCA_011763485.2 Isoetes engelmannii
TGCAAGGACAAGTTCAAACAACATGCAACAAAGTTACATGTAAGTTCTATACGTAACATATCTGCAACCACCTTTTAGATGCAAGGACAAGTTCAAACAACATGCAACAAAGTTACATGTAAGTTCTATACGTAACATATCTGCAACCACCTTTTACACGAGGACCACATCATCATCATCGGGTATGCAACCTCAATTGAATAAAAAAAATGCATTTCAAATTTGAATACTAGCCCAACATTGTTGTTGTTATTCTTGACCAAAAGCAGGTATTCAAAACCACACAAGAATGCAAGTGGTCCAACACATCTGCTACAAAATAGATATGTGCCATGTATCAATGTCTTCTTACTTCATCAAGCTGGCATAAACTTACTGTTCAGTGTACTCGTCAATCGTGATAATCTCTAGTAATATCAGCAATTAGAGTTGCACTTTTTTTCCCATGGCTTCTCTATATGTATGGTTTGTATTAATTCCTATGCGCTAAACAACTTTGAGTTGGTGTTTTATTACTTGTAGCAATGCCATTCGTCATTTTGCTTAGTAGAAAGTATAAGGGATATTGCTATCATACGTGTCATTTCTGCACACCTCATATTATTCATCTTTACTTAATGTTACATTACATTACTAGTTAAAGGTTTTTTCATCCGGGCCGTAGTACGCTTACTGTTTGTCTTGTACAGGTCCCAGAGGCCAATTGGCCTCCGTGGACAATAAAAATCTTATTCTATTCTTTAAAGAAAATTATAAACCATGGAAAGCAGATATAATTTTCAAAGGAAAAGGGGGTTGTTGACTTCTTATCTTTTGGTATTGATGTTTTTCAAGGTAGGAGCTTTAGGAGGAGTATGCTCTACAAGCTTTGCTATCATAGCTTCAAATTTGAAATCTACAATCCAATTTAGGTGGTTTTTTACGCTCCCCGAACACATACAATGCTCCCATTGTATAAATACGAGGGTTCCCCTTCTCTCGGTGACCCTATCACTAAGAAAGGCCCTTCATCTAACTCAAATCACATGATGGCCAAGTGCCCGATCGAAGGACACAGAGGTGTCATTGGCCATGCCTCCCCTAGGACATCCCATATTGCAGAAGCATATTTACATGTTAGCATACAACAATACAAATAAGTACTAGTAAACGTGTGTCAGGCGTTGCCGCGCTAATGTCTTGGCTTATGTTTCTACTTGGTATTTAACGTCCATATATATGCAACGTTTGAGAACGCCACATGTTGATGCTTGCAAGAATGGACATACTTCTTTGGATGCTTCTACGATATATTCACTTCTTCACAAATAATATCTTAGCTGGTGCAAAAGTGAAATGCACCTTTGAGTCATTGATTTGAATTACCTATGATGTGTGTCACCATTTTCAACCACATGAGCCAACTCATCCCGAAAGTAATTTCGTAGAATGTAATCAGGTATCGCCTCATGACGAAAGCATTTGTAGATTCTAAAATGCACTCCATTACATATTCTAACACATGTGAGTTCTCTTGTTACTAAACGTTAATTTATTAATGCACAATTAGCAAACGCGTGCTCGGTGTTGCCGCACATTTATTTGGATGGCTCACAATAACTTCATCCATAAAACTCAGTGCATGAATTTACAAATTGTTATGGGCGATTTCATTGGCATTTTTTACAGACAACATTTCATTGGCTTGGAATAACGTAAATCATGACATCATCAGTTTATCCCATCAAGGATGCCCTTATTACTGCGTGTTCATTTGCATCATAAAACATCGCTTATTTGTTGCTATGAGATGTTACATCGCACTTGCATGTTTGTTCAAAGAAAACATGAAATCTTAATATTAAGCAATTGTCTTAAACTATCAAATCACATTTGTAAATGCTAGGGATGCTAGCCTACATATACTATAATAAACGACCTAAGCTGCTTATGTAATGAGAAGCTCTTATAAAATAAGCTCATTTTCTAACCATAAATAAACACAATAGACATTTCCGTCGTGAGACAATAACGAATGTCAAAAGACATTTTTAAATCGCTCCACCTTCAAAAGTATCAGAAGGATGCATTTAATTTTGGGAACGAATATAAGTATAGATATAAGAACCAAAAGAAAGAATATAATGCAATACGAAACTAATTATTGAAGGTTTATGTTGCATTTTTGGTGCATTCGTTTAGATACAAAAAGAGACATAATGCAAATTGGTGGCATAATATACAAAAAGATGACTACATGTAAGGAATTTCTGTTGTAATGGTAATTGCACATTTTGGATGCATATAGCTATTTACTTGAAAGAAGGTGAAAATCTCCCCTACTTGCATCATTTAATGGGGGTATGGGGGAAATGCATAAGTATTCTGGCAAACAACTAATATTTATGTGGCCTGTCTAAATTGCAAATCATGCTTTTAGAATTAGATTGATCAATTAGTTTTTGTTGTTACTCATTGGGTGACATTTGTGGTTCAAACTGCTTGGATTTGGAACAAAACATTTGAACAAAATATTTACAACAACCCAAATACCCATGAATCGTATCAGCTGCTCACTATGGCTCTTCCAAAGAAGGGTTCGTCTGTATTTGGAGGTATGGCCAAAGGTGACCCATCCCTTTTAGGGCTAGGGTTTTCTAGCTATAAAGATGTTTTCTTTTCTTCTTTTTTTTTTTTGTGGGTTGGGGGGGGGGGCTTGTGTGGCATTTGATATCTGTGCTGAGCTCGTGTTTGGGTCGTGAGTATAGCCAGCACGTCATTTGTTTATTTCAGTCACAATAGAACATTCAGTTTTGTAAGCTATAGGCTTACTTTGTGGACGATCCAGAGGGGAGCGCCACAGCAGATATGAGCTCATTTGAGGAGCCAAGGCATCAGAAAGGCAGCTCATTGTGTCGTTGGCAAAGGACTTGACTGGAGTAAAATCGACAAGTCTATTTACAGTGATGAAGGCAGACGCGAGCTGGAATGCCTGAAGCGTGTCTATGAAGAAATGCAAGAGACCTTTCAAACCAAGTTCAATTTGGTATTCCGTTATACTTGATATTGCGTTTGCAAAAGTGTCGCTTAGCTTGTCATTTGGTGTTCGTCTTAGGCATTTAGCTATTAAACTGAAGAGGAAGTTCGTTACTTCAGCATGCCTTATGAACCCACATCAGGGCTCGAATTTAGTGGCCAACCAAACTGGGAAAAATGTCGTTCCGCATTTTATATTACCGGATTTCTGAATTTTTTGGAGCCTGCCTATTTTCCGGATTTCTTTGAATTTTTTTTGCAAAAATAGCCGGAAAATCGCTGGAAAGTATTTTATCTAATCAGAGAATTTGAAGAATGGCCGGATTTTTTGGGGCCAAACCCCCCTATTTTCGAACCATGACCCACATTATATGTTATGGCAGTGCAACGTAAGGTGTGTGTACTATTCTTGATTTGAATGCCCTTACAC
Source organism: Isoetes engelmannii (assembly GCA_011763485.2). Lineage (NCBI taxonomy): Eukaryota > Viridiplantae > Streptophyta > Lycopodiopsida > Isoetales > Isoetaceae > Isoetes > Isoetes engelmannii. The sequence goes on from JAANSK020313485.1 coordinate 10,175, forward strand.
AATCCCATTACATTTACAGAAGCCCTCTATAGATTGGGAGAAGCCCTCTATAGATTGGGAGGAATATATAAAAGATCTTGGCCCCTCAAATTGTCACATTAAACCGTATAGGGGGTGTTTTTGGCCACCCTCTGCACGCCCTCTATAGATTGGGAGAAGCCCTCTATAGATTGGGAGGAATACATAAAAGATCTTGGCCCCTCAAATTGTCACATTAAACCGTATAGGGGGTGTTTTTGGCCACCCTCTGCACGCACACGGCATACCTACTTTTGCATAGGTACATCCCCCGGGTCCCTTTGTTTGTGCATTGTTCCAACATGCAAAGCTCATCAAGACATGAAATGAAGCTGGCCTTAATAGGCTATCATGTCATATTTGACTTCATGGAGTAATGATGCATTTGAAAGTTGTTTATTTCTGCAGCGTACGTTATTTATTGTTGCTCGTATATCATTCCACTCATGTTAATTTCTCAACCAACATCTTTGTCACTATCAAAAGAAAACCTTGGAAGGACAAATTGCCCCTAACCTAGAAACTTGACAACCCATGACTATTTAATATAAAACCCTAGCAAAATTACATGCACCTTCAAATTCTTGATATTTGACTTCAAGCAAAATTGAGGACTTCAAGATAAAAACACCGCCTTCTTTTGTTCAGGTGCCAACTGTTTCTTAATAATTCTATATGTTCTTAATAATTCTATATATGGAGTAAACCATACTGTTTCAGATTGGAAAAACTAGGAAGTGCAAACATTTAAAACCGCTAATCTTCCAAAGTTTAAGGCATGGACATTTAAAAGTCAGTGCCACAATGATATCTTATTTTAAGGGGCCTGCCACCGCCCAAGAACTCGAAAACTGCCAATCTACACTCAAGCAATGAATATTTTATCGTTAAAGCTTAAAACTTCCAATCTTCCAACATGCGTTTGTCACATGCTATGCTTTAGAATACATCCAAAATATTACATAATGGTCAGAAAGATTCCCAAAACAACGAAAAAAGAAAAGATCCACCTATAGCATTTGCAGCAATGCCAAACATATCAGAAGCTCCAGTAAATGAACTGTCATAAAATGACTAAACCGCGGTGAAGTACCTTATTTGTACAGATACATTTGTTCAGCACCTGCAATTCTCAGAAAACCATTTGCAAACAGATATCCAAGTTGAACAAATATGTTCAATACCATTTAAAAAACCAGAACCTCAACATGTTTTAATATGCAACATAGATATGCCATGGAATTATTTGGTGCAGCAGACCTTGCCCTCCATAAAAAACAAATGAACGACAGAATATGAACATGAGAAATTTTGCCCCTGAGATAGGATATACACAAGAGGCAGAAAAGACGCTACAAAGGCACAGGATTGGCCTTCTTTTCCAATCAGTCAGTGCATGCATATCACTAAACAATTTTTGCTCAAAGCCGATTTCTTCATGATTGCCCATTTCGCCTTGAGGAATTTGCAGAATCGCCATCACCAAGCTCTACAGGGAGTTCATCATCATAATCAGTTAGATTATATTTCTCCCCAAGGGCCCTAAGAACCTGGAATATTTCATACATAGACGGACGGTCCTTTGGAAATACTACAACGCATGAACAGGCCAACTTCACAAACTGACGTAACTCATCATCCACCCCTGCTCCCACTAAAGTTCTCTCCACTGCATCCAAACTTCGATTACTACTATAAAGCAATCCTGCCCACTCTACCAAATTACCCCGAAAGTTCCCTACATTAACATCCCGAGGTTTCTGGCCTGTCACAAGCTCCAGAAGGACTACTCCAAAGCTGTAAACATCTCCTTTAGTGGTAGAAACTGCTGTTCTGGAATACTCAGGTGGTACATGTCCAGCGTCATCAAATACACCATTTGAGATAATATTCACATGAGTAGAGGATGTATCGGCTATCCTGGAAACGCCAAAGTCTATGATCCTGGCATCAAAGTCCTCGTCTAAAAGAATGTTATGAGGGCTGAAATTTCTGTGAATAATGCGAGGCTTACAACTATGATGCAACCAAGCAAGACCACGAGCAGAGCCAAGAGCAATCCTCAACCTTGTTGGCCAGTCTAACCTAGATTCACCCTCCACTTCATAAAGCCAATGGTGAAGGGTACCATTAATCATGTGTTTATATATAAGAAGTCTTTCTGGCCCAGCAATGCAGTAGCCTAAAAGTGGCACAAGATTTTGATGTCTTACCTTTCCCAGGCCATCCATCTCAGATTTGAAGTGCTGATCACCCTTCAGTGATATACGAAGCCTCTTGATTGCCAATATGGAACCATCCCGAAGGGTAGCCTTGTAAAAGGTTCCTGTACTTCCAGATCCAATAATACTCTCTTTTGAAAAGTTACTTGTAGCTCCCATTAGGTCTGAAAACTTTATTTTCACAAGTGGCTGTTCAAACATTGAAACCGTAATAGATCGAGGAGCTTTTATTTTCATAGCCCATGTATTATCATCTCCAAGGACCTGTCTTTTTTGTTGGCGATGCTGCTTGGTAATATACCATGCCAAGATGCCAGCAACAGCAATCAGAACCACAGTGCCACCAATGACAACACCTACAATTAAACCAGTGCTTGGTTTCGATGACCCACAGCTTTTAAGAGGTGCGCCACACAAATCATTACCAGCAAATGATGCTGCTGGTACATTCTTGTAAGAAACAGAATTCCTGTTGGTGTATGTGTATGGAATTTCACCAGAAAGTTTATTATAAGATACGTCAAAATCGCTGAGCCTGCTGAGGAGTCCAATCTCTCCCGGTAGGGAACCTGTTAACTGATTATGATCCAGATGGAGGATATTAAGATATGAACAGTTGCCTAAATTACCTGGGATATTACCCTGTAAGCTGTTATGTGAAAGATCCAACTTGACCAGGTATGGTAGCACTGCGGATATATTAGAGGGTACAGGCCCTGTAAAAGAATTTGAAGAAAGATCCAAGCTTGTTAGGCTGGTGCATTTCTCCAAACCCTGAGGAAAAGTACCAACGAGGCCTCGTGATGAAAGGCTAAGAGCATATGCTTTATTTTCTGAAGGATGCAAGCATTCTACACCATTCCAATTACAGATTGCAGCAGAGGCGTTGTGAAAATCCCAATCCGAAAGCGATCCTTCAGGGTCACTGACTGAGTTCTTAAATTCCTTGAGACATTCTATATCACTCTGTGCTGCCACTTGCTGAGCCAAGATCATAAAGAAAAGGGCGGCAACGAATCTGATGCCCATCACTTCTTTCTTAACCATGATGACAAGCGCCCAACATAGGCAAAGCTAAAAACGTAGAGCCGTCTTCATTTCAAGTGAGGGCATAACGCAGACTATCTGAGAAGACATATAGCCACACAATCAGATACAACAGGCATAGAAAGGGTATCCAAAACAACGCAGCCATGATAACATACTAACATGCACTACAAAGAAGGAAGAAAAAAAGGACTAGGGAAAACTGTTCATTCGCATCTCAACAAATGCCATTTCCAACGCAGAACAAAAAAATATCAGAGAAAAAGTAAGCTTACCGGAGCTAGAAACAGGTTGATACAGCAGAAGACAGCGTCGACCGAGATGAAGAATATGTACTTCTATAAACCACCATTAAACGAGCAGAGAGATTGCCTGGCGCATCTTCTTCCCTAGCTTATCTGCCAAAGTCATTCGTTCGCCAAAATCCAGTTCTTCAAAAGCAGGCGGCTTAGGAAGGGAAAGCACGACTCCTGTCACAAAAAAATGCAGAAAAGACGAGCGCCCCACTTCTAAAGTTTGACAGATTCACTGTTTCTATGCTTAGATCAGCATTTAGGTTGAGATCTAGACGAGCCAAAACTAATCCGGGGAGATTAGGGCGGCCGTAGAACTGCAACAGCTGGTCAAACCAGACCGTTTAGCAAAGGAATTTGTGGTAAAGGCTAGTAGTGGCACTTACTCTGCTGCCCTGTTCAAGAAAGATAGAATAAAGTGGCGGAAAAGAAAGAATAAGGCTATTCGCGCAGAAGATTTGTGCTGGAGTATTCGCTCTGTTCCTTAGGAAAGGATGATGGAAGATTAAAATAATCAAGCTTAAAAACGACATTTCGGACCCACAAGGAGGAGACCCATCATGCAAAAGCTGTAAATTCTAGCAGAGGCCACCGGAAACGAGCAATACGTTTGCCATAACTCGAATTTAACCAGCGAACGGGTTAATGAAAGAGACCCTTGTGTTTTTCTGGGGAATAAGACAGAGAGTGCTATGAATGAATGGCTGCCATAGCCATTCTTCGTAGTTCTGGCGACCGAAGCAAGCGTTTTCTCAGATTTTTTGAATTTTTTTTTTGCACTAGCCCAACGCCAAAAAGGTCAAGGGCCACTGTTGCAGCATAGCTCTGCTTTGCGGCGGAGCGGCCCTGGTTGATCACGGGGTCCGCGAATTGACATTTTAAAAAACGCTTTAATTATGACGTGGATTTGTTTTAATAGAATTTATTTTATTCATGACGTGGCTACGTTTTATTGGTTAGCCGACTTGGTGGCCAATTTTCTAATTTTCAAGCCATATTTTTGTACCAACGGCTACAAGAAAAGCCTCTTAAAATAATTTTCTCCTAGGTTGGGTGGTTCTCGAAAGGGAAAATTACCAAAATGCCCCCTACAATTTGACCTTTTTTTCCAAATGCCCTACTCTTTCTAGAATTACCAAAATGCTCTCCTTCAACCTAAATACAGTATACTGAGGTTGTATACATTATAACTGTTTCGTATTTACCAAAATACCACCAGGATTTTTGCACCAAAAAATGTTGGTGGTTTGAGAAAAGTCCGTTGGCCTTCTAAACGTCTCCAAATTTTTGGATTGCCAGGCATCAACACGGTTCTCTTCTTAGATGCTTCATCTTTTCGTCCATCGATTCTTGGCATGCTACTCCTCCAGATAATTTTCAAACACTTACGAATTTGATTTTCAAGCATTCTTCCATTGTAATTCTATGACTCTGCATGCTATTTCCTTAAAGATTGATTGTGCATATTCTAAATTGCACTATTTCGTTGTAGAAAATCATGTTTTTTGGTTGTGCAAGAAAAGATAAAGATTGTTTGAGACAAATTATATGTTTATCCTTTATTTTGATTAAAAATGCTTAATCAGGTTTCTGTGTTCTAAAAGAAACAATTCCCTTACAATATGTAAGGGTATTTTGATAAATACAAAAAGTATAGAGGCATTTCGAGCATTCTGGGGGCATAACAACAAATACAATAAACTATAAGGGCATTGTGAACATTAATTTTGTAGTTGAATCGTAGATGGATTGACTCAAGGGCATTTTGGTAATTCTAGAAAGAGCAGGGGCATTTTGAAAAAAAAGGCCAAATTGTAGGGGCATTTTGGTAATTTTCCCTTCTCTAAATTGGAAGGCAATAAAATAGAGTGTATTAGGATAAGCTAAAGGGAAAACGATCCCAGTTTGGCAGCGACCGGCATCCGAGAGCTGCAAACCAGGAATCGTTGACCAGTTAGCTTTCCCGTAAACCATTGGACCCTGAAATTTCCTCGATGTTTCACTATATGTTTCTTTTTAGTAACTTTGTTCAAATGTTTACTGGTGACGCCGCTTACAGCGCCCCCACCAAATTAAAAAAAAAATGAAAAAGTTCATGTGACTGAAACTTTATATCAGTAGGAGTTCATATTCAGTTCACATCAATATCACAAGAAACTTCAGATCACTAGAAAATTCATAAGTTTACATCATTGTAAGTTGATATGACTCATACTTTGAAACTTCATATCACTGAAAACAACTGATATCATGAAGACTAAGGAAAGCAAATTGATCATGCTCCACTACTAAGCAACACATCTGCGCACGAATTAACCCCAGCTGCCGGATTTAACAAGGCCGAGACAAACTCCCCTGCATGTAATGTCGCCTAACAAGAAAACAAGAGGTCCTCGTGAAAACAAGAAGAAAATGAGGAAAACAAGAGGTCCTGTGGAGAGTGGTTTCTGGCAGAAGCCTGGCCGCCATCAACAAAAGCTTCTCAACAAAAATAAAAAAGAAATAGCCAGATACCGAGAAGCTATGGCCGTGAATCCGATTTCTTCAAAAAAAACAACATCTCGCACAACAAAACAGAGTTAGAACTCGCCAGAACTTACAAAACAAAAGAAAGAACATTGTCTTGAAGTTAAAGAACTCGCCAGAACTTACAAAACAAAAGAAAGAACGTTGTCCTGAAGTTCAAGAACTCGCCAGAACTTAGAAAACTCGCCACAACTCTGAAAACTTGCCAAACCTTCAAAAAAGCTTGTTAAAATCAAGGAGATCGATGTTCTTAAGGTCAAGACAAAAAATGAGGAGCAACGCTTCGACCTGGACGAAGATCGCCGGAAGTTTAGCTCCGGACATGAGCCATCGCCAAAGGAGGAAGGAGAAAAAAAAAATGGACGGCCGGAATTTTTAGGGTCCATTGGTTTATGGCTGGCAGCCGCCCGAAAGTCGGGGGTTTTCGGTGGGAAACTGGCAGCGGCGTCGCCACTCGCGGCTAATGCCGCTACCGGTTTCTCGCTTGAAATCCCCTCCTTCCGGGCGGTTTCCTAGTACAAACAATACCGTAAACCACTGGAATCCCTAAGTTTCTGGGTTTTTTAGCTTATTTTTATTTTAGGTAATTTTGGCCTTCATATGACTTGGCGGCACCGCTATACCTCCTTCAGCAGCAGAGCAGAGCATAGTGATATTGCGGGTGGACAGAGCAGAGCAAGGGCGGCCGGCGGTAATGTTTGTGCTTGCAATGGCGGCCGGCAGAGCTTCCATAGAAGCCCATTTCAAGATCCACTTCAGTGGCAGTTTGTTAAACTTGCAGATCGTTTTCTTAAGCTAGATCCATCTGGCAGATCCGGAAAAGCTTTCATGCATGAAGTAACGAAACAGGGGTGGAGCTTCAAGTAGCGAAACAAGGGCAGTTTTTGAGCCTCTGTTCTTAGATCCCCTATTCTCAGTTTTTTAGCCCCTGTCCTTGCCATATTTTGCTCATGTCTATATTCTTCACATCTTTGTGAGAAGAAAGCCATCGAGCAAGAATAGAAAGCTTTGTCCCTCGTCCCTTTGTCAGGAGAAGTCATACTTCTTGTTAATCGATCGGAAGAATGCTCTGTAAAATTAAAATAGTCATATGCAGAATCTACCTCAGGGTTTCAAACCGGTATTTTTTCGCTGGGAGGATCTTGAATGCGGTCCATATCTTCAAGATTTAAGTGCATAATCCAGAGAAATCAGAGAGCAAGAACTGCCTACCGAAACGAAGCGACTTTACATTCAGCACCTTATCTTCCAAGTAAAAATCTTGCAGAGCCTGCCGGAATTGGGTCGGAGTGAAAAATGTCCACGTGGACGAAACTTAGGGGTCCACATGGATTACGTGCATGAACCCACCGGGTGGTGTGGCTTCCAGCGTGGAAATCGCAGGCGGTGCCGCAGCAGCGATCTTGGCTCTAGAGCTCATTGGCACACCATCGCCGAATCTGTCCTAAAACACCGTCACCATATCTGTCCACCAAAAAAGTTACAGATTTAATAAACCAGAAGGAATTTTCTTTTCCAATTGTTATTTCTTGTTATTGGCATGGGACAGTTGTCAACGTTAAAATACACCACCGACAGAAAATGCGACCCGGTTATGGTATTGATCTCTTCCACCTTTTCTTTTCAATGACTGAGCTTTTGTAATAACTAAGAAGGCACTTAAGGGTGGCCACATGCCATTTTGCGATTGGAATAGGTCTCCATCTTGCAGTGGAGGCCTCTGTTGGCAACAAGACTAGTTTGGAGTGTTCCTCTCATGGCCTCCATTGTTTACCGGAACGATATGGAAGTGGAAAGGCCAATCCTCCATTGCCAGGTTGGGAAGGCTCCTAAAAATTCCATGCATGCGGCTAGACCTATGGTCTATCAAACCTATGTGGTTGATGTTGTGGAGAAGTTACTCGAGGTGTGGATCCTATGGGCACAGTATCTCCTTTATCAATATACTATACTCCTAGCTTTTCTTCTGATATGGTTTCAACTCTTAAAATGCCATGTTGATTCTCTATTCCTAATTTACCAGTAGATATGTTTCAATGGCGCGGGACTTGCATCTATGTTCCCAACTAATCGTACATTTTCATCTGCTGGTTTTCCATCCCGTACTAGCCCCCCTGTGTCTCCAACTTCTATTGTTCAGTCTTTAAAGACTCCACATGTTGCATCTTCCACTAGTGTCCCTTTACATGTATCTTCGTCTTCAAACACGATCTCTGATACTTCTTCTCCTATCATTTCAACTTCCTACTTCTTCTATATGTACATCTTCTTTTATCTCTCCTTGAGTGACTTTTTCCCCGACCTTGGTATCTCCTCTTGTGTCCTCTCTATCTATGGCGTCTTCGATGCCAATGTCATCTGATGAGGTATCACGTGCTATTGTACCATTTACTGCACCAGTAATCACATTTTGTGTGCAAGACTATTTAGCACCTAGTATGGTGGTTGTGGCATCACACACTATGGAGAAAACTCATTTTGCGCAGGTCAAAACTCCAATAGCTTCTTCTGCAATTGTTCCTTTTGCATTCAGCACAGTTGGGCTTGCTTGGTGTATTGATGGTTGGATGCATTTTCTGCTTAAGAAGGCAGCTCGATGAAAATGAGGTCCAACACTTCATATTGGTAATTTAAAATCTGAGGTTTGTTTTGCACATAGATAATATGAAGCTCCCATGTAGCTTTGCACAGAGGGGCTATTTTTTCCCTCTGGGTTTTAAACTTGTACCTCAGACTGATGTATTTATTTTTATGATTTAATAAGATAAAAATATTTTAACGTCGCGCCACAAGGCAGCATCCAATTGGACATGCGACGGAACAGTACATAG
>JAANSK020313596.1:0-19106 GCA_011763485.2 Isoetes engelmannii
AATCCGAGGGTTGTTGTTTTTCTCTGCATGTGTTTGTGCATGAACATTGTGCATGTGTATGCATGTGCATGTGCATGTTATTGTGCATGTGCATGTGTGTGTGTGTGTGCATGTGCATGATATGCATGTGCATGTGATTGTGAAAGTGATTGTGATTGTGATATGCATGCATGTGCATGTGCATGTGCATGCGCAGTGTGCAGTGTGCAATGTGCATGTGTATGCATGTGCATATTCAAATGAGGCACAGAAGGGCATAATTGAGAATATACACACATCTACTTCAAGGGAACCAATTTTGTTGTGATGAACAACTTCATAGAAAGCATTCTTGCTTGGTTGCAGCTTGAGCATTTTGCCTAGTCTTTGCAATGGAGTTTGTAATTTCCCTAGAATCTATTTGCCTCTACATCGTCCAATTCAGCTGATTATCATCGTAGCCAAATACATATTACAATTATAGATGCAGATACAAATATTGTAGCTATTGGACCAATGGCCTCTTTTGAGCATTTCCATCATTGTGCTTCAAGGATATGTTGTTCGAGGATAAAATGGGTTCAAATCCCATCCCACAATAGATTGTGTATTCAATATTGTTAATCACATGGTGGCATTATCTTAGTCTTGATACTCAAAAATACCTATGCTTGGCTTGATTTTTCACAATTCTCACGACTTTTAATCTTCGTGTTTTCTTTGTGTGGCCCCGAAGGGGCCCATATTTTTTTTTTTTTTATATAACACAAACCATTACATCCAGCAATTCTAAATTAAATTCCCCCCAAAACCCCTTTTGGTTTGGATGCATATTCACACGGGGGGTGACTCCGGGCAACGAGAGCTGTTGGATGGGCATAGTCACGACTTATGCCTTGATTTGGACCTTAGATAGCGATCCTCGTTTGTGGGGTATGGTCGTACAAAATTTTTTATATTGTGCCTTAGGTGCCTTAGAATGCGAGCAGAAAATGTCAGCACCAATCAAGGTTCAGGATCCCCCCCTCCCCGAAAAAACCTTATCACTCTTATCCTACCCAACCCTGCCCTACTGCTAGTTTTTTTTGTAGTTTTCTGGATTCTGTTGTTGAAACAGGTGCTAAAGAAAACCTTACCACATAATTTTTTCAAGTATTGGCCATAGCTAAACCTTAAATGTAGCCTTTCGACAAGCTTATGTCATTGCCGCATTAACTTGATTCATAGTGATTTGTGATTATACGAGTCGGAGTCGGAGTCGATTTTGCCTTTTTTATTTTATGTCGTTAAATCGTGCGACATTTTTAGGGTATTTTTACACTTATTACTTTATAACAAAAAGAAGATATGATGTTTGGACTACGGAGGTAGTCATAAAATGTTGGAAGTGTAAGGGCACACTTGTACTAGTGGTAGATAAACTTTACTTGTGGTTCTATTAATCATGGAACATAGAGTCGAGCCATAGTTTTTCTTTAGATTGTGGTCGAATCAATTTTATAGCATTGAAATGTTCTTTGAAGCCATTACAAATGCTAGAATCACTAATGATTTAGATTAAGTATCTTAAAGACAAGATTCCGTAACTTATAAATTATGCTAGATCGACTATAGCTCGAGCAGTCAATAGGATAAAATGAGCTAAGTTTAGAAACAAAGGGAGTCATAGCAATTTGGCTAGGCCTGCTAGTTCTAATATTATTCATTGAATTTTCATAGGACATGCAGATTGCTTTGTAGGAAATTATTTTAGGAAACATTGTTACCTTTTATAGACACATAGAGCAACCTAAACAGGACATGCATATTGTTTTGCAGGAATTTAGTGGAAAACATTCTTTTCTTTTGTAGATGCATGGAGCAACCTAAGGATGAGGTAAATGAGACTAGAAGTTTCTCAACAAATGTTGGTAGATATGCAACAACTGGTGAAAGAAGTTCGAGGATATGTTACTACTAGAAAATGGGTTGTTTGCGGCATCAGTTTGCGACGTATTTCAAACATCCACGTCGCAAAAATCACGCGCGTTCTAATGACGTCACACAAAATTCAAACGATGTCGCATGTGCGACGTCCCACTTCGTGGTTGAAATGTCGGACCAGACGTCTCAATGCTTACGTTGCTACGATGTCGCACAAAATTCCAATGATGTTGCAAGTAGAATGTCCCACGCCGCAGTTGGAACGTCTAGTCAGACGTCGCAATGTCATCCTATGTAGCACGACGTGCCACGTTGCGCTAGCAACGTGCCACGTCGCAAATGCGACATCAATACAATGTGAGACGCCGTAATTGCAACATCTCATTGCGACTTTAAGAAAAGACTGAGAATATATGAATATGAGTTATTGGGGTGTTGGTAAGGCTTGTGGCTTGTTATCCAAAGGTCAGGGGTTCAAGTCCATGAACAAACATTTTGGGCGCATATATGATGTACGTCTCAACAAACATTTTGGGCGCATGTATGATGTACGTCTCGACAAAGTATGAGCGACATGTGTATCGACAAAGTATGAGCGACATATGTAGAACGTCATAAGGAAATGTTTCATATGTATTTGGAACGTCCATGACGTTATTTGTACACATTCATGACGTCTCTAATACATTGCACATGTGATATACTGTGATGAATCCACGGCGAGGTTGTTTGTGACAAGCGGGAAACATTATTAAAGCGTGTGCGTGCGATCTTTCATAATGTCTTTGTTACATCGCTAGGATGTCGCAAACACCTCCCTTTTGTAGTAGTATCTTCTAGCAGCAAGGAGTAGGCAAAAAACATTAGCAGACAAGCACAAAAGTGTAAGGGAGTTCCAAGGAGAAGACATATTTTGGCTAAAGATAAAAAGTCAAACAAGTGAAGCTTCGCAGCTGCTCCATGGTGGGTTGAACCATTTAAAATAGTTCAAAGAGTGGAAAATCAATCCTACAAATTAAACTTACCAGCTCATCTAAAAATCCATAGGGTTTTCTACGTAAGTCTTGTAAAGAAGCATACTTTGAATCTAGAGGAAGTACTGGACACATCAACCTTGTTAGAAATGACCGAGGAACAACTTGAGATTGTTCTAGAAGTTCTTGACAGATCATTTAAGAAAACAAGAAGATCACAATTTCTCCAATACCTAGTCAAATGGACATGTGAAGATGATACCTGGGTACTCAAACAGATCTTGAGAAATAGTACCCACAATTTATGGAGAAATGCAATGGTCGACTTGTCACCTAATTAGTTGACTATGACACCATAGTGAGTGGAAGGTAGATTAAAGTCTACTTTTTAATGATAGAGAAATAGAGCAAGCAGAGAGATAAGAGGTCATACACGATCCTGCATGATATGAGAGCACCTCTAGTCTATAGCCATTACGAGGAAGAAGCCATCCTCCATGCCAAGGGTGATGAAAGGTGTAGGCATTAGATATCATCATAGGCATGATAGATGTTGTCTTCACAGCATCGATAGAAGAATCATCCTTTTCTTACTCCGGGAGATAATGCTTGCATCCATGTAGTTAGTATAATTGTATGGGGTGGTTCCCTTAAAACCATCACAAATTACATAATATATATGCTAACATGGTGTTGAACCTGCAGGCAATAGAACGCTTAAACGCCAGGATGTTGCATCGAGAGAACTTGTAGCACATAAGAGAGTATTGTGTGTTACAAGGGAAGATATCTAGAAAACTTTGATATTACTATTGTGATATTGCATGTGTGTAAACTAAGACCTATTAAATGCCTAAGTGTGTTAAGATACATTGGTGATTAGAATCTTGATATGAAATATTACCTTACGGTAATTGTGTTGATTGTATGCATTTAAAATACTCCCGCAGGGATCATGCAAGGTTTCCAAAGTGGGGAGACTCGCGATGCCGCAGACAACATCAATTCAATGTGGGGAGAATGTGGCGTTCCAATATAACATATAGTATAAATATGTATATTATATTGCCACATCACTAGTAAATGTTGACTATGACGACATGTATACGACCTCCGGAAAGGGTTGTACCATGGGGCACAACCATTGAAACCATTATATTACACATATCCTGTAACGAGCCCATGGGAGACCACTCGAGTATTCGATCCTTCAATGTGCCTGTGGGACGTTCCTGAGACACCGACATAAATGGGTAGAAGCGACTACTCATAAACGTGTAGACGGTTTTGCCCAGTTTACCTGCACCTAACAAGTTATTATCTATATTTCCTGCAACCTATTTTCCTTCTAATCGGATATATGGGTAAGAGCAGATTAAGATTTATGATTTCTAAATTCATAGAAAGGATAATAATATGGTTTCTCTAGAATAAGGATTTTCATTCTGGTTTGCAATCTCCAGCACCAACTAGATTTCTTGCAAACTTACAGAATCACGCTTAATGATTCATTCCTTATAACTCTCTAAGCCTTATTCAAAAGCTTTATCCAATTATAAGGTCTCTTAGTTTGTAAATCCATCCTGCTAAATAATCCACCAATCAAAAAGTTAGCAAAGATAACGAAAGCTCTTCTTATCAGTTTATGCAATAACTTATGGTAATCGGGCTCTAGTTCACCAAAACTAGAGGAAGATCTAAATCATGGGATCCGCTCTTGCTCAGCAACACTAAAGAGTGATCCTGCATACAAGGAAAAGAAAAGGTAGTTCTCCACCCAACCGGATCTCCAGGTGCTAAGAACTGGCAAGTTAAGACGAAGCTGAAGGCAATGGCAATTTTCTGGCAAGGATTCTTAGATCAGGGAAGGATTATCCAAACGATGGTATCGAATCTATTGAAGACTTGGACTGCCGAAACTAGTGCAGAAGAGATGAATTGGACAATCTGGATCGCTGGAGTAGTCACCGATGCTGTTGGAGCAGAGATCGTTGTAGAAGAGGCAGACGCTGATGAAAAAGTGCTGGTTGAATCTGTTCCAAATCTTATAACATGTCATCCCTTTTGTTAAAGGATCACTTTTGGCTTTTAAGATATTTTAAACGTGAGTACTTATTTTAGGCTCTTTAGCCATTAACTAACCTTAGCTTGGTAAATAATAGTGATATTATTTACACCAATGATCCCTTGCCATTATATTGCCTTGCCTTGCCATAATATTGTCAAACCTACACACCTATACCGAGAGCACTCCCCCGAACTACCATATTCATATCAGTTAGGGTGAGTTTGAATCGTGCATCCATAGATTGTTGCTTTAAAACGATAGATAATCATATAAAAAAGTTTTGGAGGTGTACCTACAAAATTTTGTAATGACGATGGAACATAGATCCAAGATAGACATATAGATCCTTGGCAATATAATCTGGATCATCTGTCAATCTTCAAATCTAGCCGAGACGACAAATTCTCCATTGGCGAAAGTAGTTTGAACAAGCTATATGGTAATATTATCCTTATTGCCCATGGTAATTCAGCTCTTGCTACTGCAAGATCACAAAGCACCTAGTACAAGCTTCCGTTCTCTGCAAGCATATTGAGGAGCTATGTAAGATGAGAGAAGCATTGTCAAAAGAAGTGGACATTTTGTCGTGGAGGCAGAACAATTATTCTAGACCATTGGCCATCAAACCCCTGGGTTGCTTATGTTCAGATAGCTTCAACAATACAATATTGCATACAGTTCCAAGTTTGATTTGATTGTTTTGTTTTTTTGCTTATTCTTTGTATCGTCTCATGGCCATAGTTGATCTTCGTGGACGCTAAAACTTTCGGCTCGGCTCGGCTCGGCTGCGACTCCATTCTCCTATGAAGTAAATTACAACAAATGCTCCATCCATGAAGTATAATGAGCATTTCTTCAAAAAAATGTATACAATATCCTCCTGAGAATAGAATAGACTTTCTAACATCCATGAAGACCAATAGGCCATAAGACCATGGCAGTATGGAATGGTAAGAGATGCTACGAAATAGAGAAACACGTTAAGAAAATTTTAACAATGAAATAGAATTGTAGATCTCCAATCCAATAGCGAAACCCAATTGTCGAACTTGGAAGAACAATGAAACTCTGCATAGTGGAATATCTAAAATCAGTGGAATTGTCGTTAGATGAGACACCGTAATGCAAAAGCTATTACAAAGCATTTTGAAGAAAGACAATGCCTATATAAAACTCGACTTGAATACCTCAATCACAACGGAAATTGGATGCATTTCAATGTACCTTCTATTCTATTAGCTAATGCCTGAATGATGGCAAATCCATAGCCCACATAATTATTATCCCAGTTTTGAGCAAAAATGGTCTCGGGAATATGGAGCGATTTAAATCAGGCTTCTCATGAGCTAATGCCCCTGTCTATGATATTTACCTTATTTTGTGTTGACCATCTGTATTTGGATTGGCCTAACCCCAATGAACTGACTACGTGAATGTTTTAACATCGAATAAAATAGATAAATCGCATAAATGGATGCACTCAAATCCCAACTCTATTGACTCGGTCCCAAATCCGTTGCCTGAGGGGCCTAGGCCCCAAAACATGATAAAGAAAGGCTCCAGAAGATCTACAAACCAAAAGCGACTGCCTGAGGGCCAAATTTGCTAGGCTAAACCCACAGCTACTTTATATTCTACACAGTCGGAACAGGGGAGAGGCAACAAAATGAAAGAAGAAAAAAGAGATTAGGTTTTGGCCCTACCGACCTTCGATCAATTCCTTTTTTGATATGCTTTTCTTTTGGAGATACTTTTGGCTTTTTGGTTGACGGTATCTTTCTTTCCAAGTCATATTTACACATACAAAAAAAAAAAAAAAACTTATACACGTTGTGTCAAGAAATTCCAAAACACCTTCTTAAAAACAAAAAGGATTGGATGATGGTCTTGTTGCTGGTCTAGGCATGGTTGATGGCTCCCAAATAATTTGCAATCACAGTGGAGGCTAGGGAAGGAAGTCTTGACGATATTCTCCCTTGCCTCAGAGACGTGTAATGCAATCTAGGTACTGAATGGTCCACCCCTTACTTGTTTGTCATAGTATCCTTGGAAATGTTGTTTCTCCCCCGGGGGATGCACTCATGTATAAGGGGAGTATGCCATCTGCGTGCAAGAGGTAGCAAAAAACCCCCCTGTATACGGATTTTTTAAAGCTAGTTTTGTCCCCTTCCGTATAAAATTTACCTAGGCTAGTCCCAAAATAACCTAAAAAAGGACCCCCTACCGACCGTATATGTACGTAATTGGGTCCAAAAAACCCCCCTCCCGTGCATGCACATGGTTTATACGTAAAAAACGGTGAATCCCCCTTGGTTTCTCCGGGGACCACTGCCAAGTTGTTTGGGGTTCCCTTTCGAACGGAGATTTTAGCAGTTCAAACATGGGACCAGGTCATTCTCAGCCTTCAGAGGCATTTGCTATAGTGGAGAGATGCTTCTTTATCTATGGTCGGAAGACTGCAGGTAGCTAAATCTGTCCTTAATAGCATGCATGTGTATGTCGTTTCAGCATTGCTAGCTCCGTCTCAAAAATTAAAAAACATCATTGCGTTTGTTTGAAACCGTGTGTGGGGTGGCAATGAGGTGCAGTTGTAAAAAACGCGTGGAGCAAATGCATTCGCCCCAAGAAGGATGGTGGCCTAAATATGTCTGATCTCAGGCTTCATGGTAAAGTTCTTCTTTCCAAGTTCCTTTGGCAGATTCTATTGGCCCATGTACAGCCATGTGGAATGCGCCTCCTTGTTTAGTCATTGAAGCATTGTGTCGCTTTTGGAACCTGTAATCAAACCTCAGTTACCATGGGCTCTCTTCTATTCCCTCAAGCCGTTCCTGCATGCAGCTCCCTTTCTCAAAGGTCTGTTAAATGCTTGGCATACCGTGAATCCCTTGGTGACCATTGATGCGCTGCATTGCATGCAAACCTCTTCCTCCTTTTTGTGGCTTCCTCTTGACGGTCCCCTGCTTGCGGCCTCTTTCCACGCGAGAACACAGAAGAGGTGGCAGGAGTTAGTTTTTCCATGCTTGAGGCATGGCACTACAATGAACGGCTTCTCACTTGCCAACATTTCGTGAAAAAATATCATCTGTGACTGCACAGGACTTCCGTATATGGAAATTGTTGCAAATAACATCCCTCTTATGCCTAACCACGAAGAGGGGCGGATTTGAAAAACTAATGGATATCTTTCACTAGGTAAGGATTTAGTTCAACACTGCTACAAATTCCTGATATATATATGCCCCACCCCTTAGCCCCCATCTTTATATTGGGCGTTAACGGTGCAAGAAGAGCATCTCCATTGCATGTGGAACTGTTCCACGATAAGAATCATTCCCAAACACACTCGGTGCTTCTTTGGCATATTGTACATCGGTCAATCAGAGTAAATGTCAATCAAAGAGTAAATGTGAAGATCCATTCATTTACGCCACGAGTCAGCTCACGCTGCCCTGTATGCAATTTGTTGCCCGAGACGATTGAGCATTGCTTCGTCTTGTGTGACAATGTTCATACCATATGAGCATAGATTCAAGCTCTTTCTTCAGTCGCATCTAAATAGTCAACAAATTCTCCTTGGTTCACTCCCTGGATGTTGGCTCTTTTTCAATCACATCTAAACAGTCAGCAAATTCTCCTTGGTTCACTCCTTGGACATTGGCCAATACCTAAGAAACTAGCATTCCATATCACACAAGCGCTAGCCTGCTGGATCATTTGGAAAAGCTACTGCCATCTAGTATTTAAGAACGCTCTACTTTAGATCAAGTACTTTGGAAGATTAAGGATAGATTATATAATGAGTATTTGGTGTCCACAGTATCTTTGATGATAAAGATGAAATTTGGGGATCTTATCTCCGTCTCATCTCATACTTTTTTGTGTAACTCTTTTGAGTCTTTAATACAAGTTATACATCACCAAGCAATCACGGCCACTAGTTGGTCAAATATACCAAGAATATCCCCAAACCAACTCTCTAACTAAACAAGGACAATTCAAAAACCACCAAATCAATCTCGATTGTTGGATCTAGAAGGACGGCCTCGCAAATTAAGAGTAGAGATTTATTTGACTAGAAGGTTGTTGGATCTAAAAGGACGGCCTCGCAAATCAAGAGTAGAGATTAATTTGACTAGAAGGTGTATGGATAGAAATTAATTCATATCTAATGCAATTCTATCAAGAAACCACCAAAATCAATCCCAATTGTTAGGATCTAAAAGGACAGCCTCATAAACTATTACACGTAGAGATTAATCCACTACACGGTTTATGGATAGAGATCCTATCTAGAAGCTCCCTATCTAAAATAAGAACTCCCAAACCAATGGCATTGTTGAAGTTGAAATAGACAACTCAACCCAAATCAATCTCATGCTAGGGCGTTACATTGTAATATATCCTTTGAATAGTTTTGTCCAACGTGAACAAAGTTAAAAAGGAAAACACTTTTGCATGAGTCAACCTATTTGCAGATAGAGAAATTGATTGTTAAGGTAAGGCTTCATCCAAGTGTTGGGGCTAATAAAAATGAATAGATAGATTAAAAATCAAAAGGGTTCATGTTTGATCTTCCCAAATCAGAAACTTCTTTTACTTCTAAGTCGATGGCAGTGAACCACAGCAGTAAATACGCTATAAAACAGAAAGAAAAAAATTATAACTGGATCAAAGGGTAAATGAACACAGATCCATATTCTCACCACTTTCTCCAAACAACTTGGCTCTCGTTTTTCTTCCTTAGCTGCCTCAGCATGAGATTGCACAGAAGGGTTTTTGTAGTTTTCAAACATCGCTGTAATTTCTTGATTTCCAGTCCATTCCCCAAATCTTGGCAACACTGCCCCCACTTTCTCTTCCTGAAAGACATTATCATGAAATTAGTGTAGCTTCCAACAAAATGGCTGGAGGATTATTAAGAGATGAAATGATGATAGCACAATAATTGAGCAATGGTAATCATACATGGAGCTGACTTTTAGACAGGAATTTATTGTTGGTAAATTTGGAAAGATGGATAACCTAGGGAACTTTACATTTTGAAATATTTCCTCTACATGACTTCAATAAAAACTTACTGACTTTAGGACCAACCTTGTATGGACCAATTTTACATTGTGAAATGATTCCTCTACATATGACTTAAACAGGAACTTACTGTTTTTGGAGCACGCCTTCTTGAGGAGACTTTCTTTTCTGATGCAGATAATGGTAATCCAGATTGTCCTGCCCTTGCAGATTCCTTCCCAACTGAAGACTCATGCAGGGGATATTTTGGATTATTTTGACCTTTGCTTTTATCCTCCTCTTCTTCTACAAAATCATCTGGATCATTTGGGTTTACAAGGTTTCCTTTGCGAGCACGAGCAGAAGCGAAAACAGTAGTATAAGTGGAGCCTGAATTATCCCACTTTCCAAATTGAGGAACATGGGTGCCTGGCTTATCTACATTTGATGTCACTTTTTTCTCATTATGAGATTGCTTTTCTGGAGGTTTCTTATTAAATGGTTCATTCTCTTCCTCCTTATCCAGGATATCCTTCCTTTGACTTATTTCTTCTTCCTGGTTTTTAACAGTGCCCTTCTTTTGATCCCTTTGATTCTCAGAAATATCATCAAGATACCTGGATGGATCATTAGGGTTAATCAACCTCCCTTTCTGTGCACGAGCTGTATCAAAGACCTTTGTAAATGGCACATGATTATTAGCATCCCAAGCCCCAAATCGTGGAACATGGTTTTGTTTCTGCGTCACAACACAGATAAAGAATGTTAGGTATGAGAGTAAGAAAAACCAGGAGGTCGAAACAAAAAATACTAGTAAAACCACTGTGTTGCATACTGTCAGTAAAGATTGATAATAAATAGCCAAACCTTGAACAAACAAGCCAGGTAAACCCAAAACTGAAGAATAATTGGAGAAGACAGAGCCCTTTTTTACCAAAATCACCATAGACATGTGCCTACTAAATGCTTAGAAAACCCCAAAACTGAAAAATAATTGCAAGAAGAAAAAACACCCATTTTTACATCAAAACATTGTGCTTGAAGACTACAAACAGCTTGAAACAAAATAAGACATCACGAATTTGAATGAAACGCATTTGTAAAGAGCGTTTTAGGTCCTTACAAGCAAAAAAAGCTTGTACTACAGACAAATGAAATAAGTCAGCAAGAAATTGGTAAGGGCACTCACCGTCGCCATGTATGAAGATCAACCAAACTTTTTGCATAAAATTGCGATAAAAGAACTCGTCTCAGCTTCTCGATAGTCACGTATTGCATTTGCACATAAGACATGATAGACTTTGGAAACGAGCTTAACTCTTTCTCACTTGACCCGATCAGAGTAGCTAGCCGTGCACGACCTACAAATATAATCGAAAAAACTTGCATGGGCCGGCCTGGTGGGTTCCATTCCAGATTGGCGAGCCCTTCCTTAGCCACCATCATTTCACCAAACAAAAACAAAATGAAAGGCGGAAGAAAGTTAGGTTCTGTGATGTACCACGTTCTTCAGAAAAAAAAAAAAAACAATTGGAATAGAAAATTATCCCAATGAATCCCATCTGTCGAATGCTTCTAGATGCTGCAGTTGAATTGCTGCTAAATTTCTTGAATTTCTTGATACCTGATAACCCGCGAGGAGGCCCTTCATAATTAAATGCGCGCTATTAGTAAACGTCTCTAGGTTTTTGGATAATTCAATAATCCTATTCATTTACTTTGGGGGGTAAGGTTGCTCACCGTAGATGGCCAACATTGTCAAGCGTAGAAAGATCATAGATCAGTGATAAACAAGGTGCTGCTCAGAGGGGTTGCCCTCCGGTGGGCTGAGAGTGTGTTTTTCATGTTTCTTGTTGGTCGTTTATTGTGCCAAGCCTTGTTAATGGTCTAAGGGATTCGTTTTCTGTCCAGAAGTTCTCTATTTTATTTCACAAATTGTTCTTAAGGGACGCCTCACATGTCACCGGCAAGTTTAGCCGGACTGCAAGCCGTTGGAAACGTTCAGGAGTAAACTGCTCCAGCAGTTCGAGCAAGAACGGCTCGGACGTCAAACTGGCCGTCTCAAATTAGCAGCATGTGAATACCACAAAATTTACATGTGAGGCCTCTCTAAGTGGTAGAAGCAAATTGTACATGAGGTATAATTTTATATGGATATAAATCTATTTGGCACAATAATTTCTCATATATGTAGGTGCTTCATTGATGTGCATTGCATTAGTAGTTTAAGAAGTTGTTACATTGATGTCTCGGCATTTTCTTTTGCTTTCTAGATAGAACCAAATCATGCTACAGATTTTGCAGCAAAGACTCAAATGCAATAACATAGTGTTTCTATAACAGTGTTCTTTTTTTTTTTTGTTGGCAAGATAACAGTGTTCTCCATGATGAAATTGTGTTTATTTTTTCAGAGGTGCTTAAGAGAGCAACCCTGAGGAACAAATGGAGCCTTTTTCTAAATGGCTAGGAAATAGGTTCGTAAAAATGTTGGCAGCCTCATTGTTGGTGAGTTTTGCGAAGACGCCTCACATCCGAATTGTGATAACTTGGTGGGGTATATTCGAAATAACAAGATCGGTTATATCAATTGTGAAGCCTGTAATACATCCATAGGAATGAAGTGGTGCTAAATGACTTTATTTCTTTGAAGGGAAAAGTTTTATAATGAAAGGCGAAAGAATAGTTCGCTCATGCATAAAAATATACAAAAGCTTTTAGTGGAATCCAGTGAAAAGTTTGCAGAAGCTCTCTCAAATTATTGTTGCTTTCAAGCTTTTTGGGCTACAAATCTCCACAGCTTCTCCGCAACACAAGCTTGCAACAGGATCTTCAGATGATTGGCCTTCTTCAGGAATCGAGTGCTAAACTCCCCTTGGTTTTTAATGGCCTTTCAGCAGCCGTTCTCTAAAGATCTAGTGGGAGCGGCCAAAGAAAACAAAGATTGTGCCAGTCGTTGTTATGAAGTCGCTATCTAGGTTGTGCATTGGATTCGACATGGGACTATGAATATAACCGATTCGGCTGGATGTTTATGTTGGAACAAAACTTGTCACTTTTAATGTTGTTCCGGCTTCGATCCAAGAGAAATGGTTCAAGAGGAATGGTAGTGCAATAAGATTCTAGTCTTTTTAAGACTCGGCAGCTTTACAGAGCAAGGCAAGGAGTTAGAAGGCATCAAAGGAAAGGATTGTCGAGAAAGAGTCTTGTTTCCGGCGCCATTCGGAGGAAGCATGCATTTCTTCTGGGGAGTTCTGGATACTTCTAGAAGCCCCTTGTTGGAACATTTTGACAGCCCTTTCCAACAGGTCGGAGATATGCAGCGGTGTCGGTGATCGCTAGCACTTGCTTTCTTCTTTTTTATGCTTAACAGATGAGGGCGAAGTTGCTATGGAATCCTCTCGGTACCCTCCATGTCAGGTAATTTCTCTAATATATGGTTCCATTGTAGGTCCTTGGTCCTTAAGACAATTTTCTTGGGGTCGGATATTCATATTGTTAGGTCCTTGAGTATAGACATTTTCTAAGACGTCATTAGGGTAAATGCACGTTCCTCAAATATTTAAATGCATCTTTTGGGTCTTCTAGGGGTCTTAAGGATTACATAGTAGAGGGTCATGTTTCTTAGGGTCATGGTTTTCAAACTAGTAGGCTTGCATATTAGCGAGTTGTGGTTCTTAGAAAGCGCTAATCATTGAGTTGAATTTTAAGGGGTCATAGATTTTTTATTATTAGACCATCATGGTCGTAGTCCTGTTAACTTTTAGGGGGTCATGCTTAAAATTTTAGAAGGTGCGTCTTAGGTAGAAGTAGAAGATATTCATGTTGTGGATTCCTTCAGAGGGCAATGCCAACCTTGTTGGAAGTTATTCCATGGACAGCCTCCCCTTTTTGAGGGGTCCATTTGTATCTGTGTGAGGCTCTTATAAGGGTCGTTTGGAATTATTGCGTGTGTCCCAAGTTTGCATCTGAACGCAAGGCCGATTGAATGTGGTTCCTGCGGAGTAGGACCGAATTTGCAACTGGGTGTATCCCAGGGGCCGTGAGGCCTGTTGAAGCAGTGAGTTCTTAGTCGCCATGGAGGTAGTATGCTGCCCTCCTGCTGTGGGATCTGGTGACATCCCTCAAGTGTCGCTTCCAGTACCCACGCATGTTGCAGGGGCTGTCATGCACGAGGGAGATTTTGTGGGTCCCGGCTTTGGAGTAGTGCCTGCAAAGAAGCAAGTTTTGAGGCCCATTCGTGACCTCCCCCTGTAATAACAGGTATGAAAGGAGTGCAGGGGTCTGCTATGGGTGGTGGATATGGCCATCCCCCCAACCTTCGGATTTAAAAAAAAAAAACAAATCAAAAGCACGCTTGTTTAATCTGCTTAGAAATTTAATTGGTATTTTGATTTGAGAGGCTTTGCCAATGGCGTGCATGTCAAAGTTTCCTAATTTATGATTTATGGATGCTAAGTATTGAGAAAAAAGCACAACCCAGACATTTTAAGGAGTTTTTGTATTGCCATATGCTCAGAATAACATGACCACATAAGGAGAATGACGTCTCTCAAAGCAGAATATCATTCTTCATAACTACCATGATATTTTGTTCGGTACAAAGTGATTTTAGTGAACTGCCACGAGTGTTTTGGTATGCAGGCGAGTACTAATTTAAGGAAAAAATATACCCAATTTATTAGTACTTTTGTGAATCTAGTAATATTTTTAGGCCTTTCAATAATGCCAAAGTATCTTTCTTCTGCAAAATTCTTTCTTTCCAAAGATTTTGCAGTCCTGGCAAGCAAATGAGATGACTTTAATACAGACCATGACTAATCCTTAAGCTCTTCCATAGAAAGACATAAATATTTTCAGTATATAGGAACTGAATGTGACATGAAGTTCTTGATCTATATCTGTTTGTCCTTATATGAACTAAAAGTCTAGCATAGTACAAAATGAAAGCTTGATAAGGCCTGTAAAATATGATTACAAAATACTACGAAGCTTAGCTGCTATGCAAAGGGTTTGTAAAACCAAGACAAGAATCTTGAATGACAAAATAGAAGAAGAAGAAAATTTTTAACGTCTATGAGAACCCAATCAGGTTATAGAGACAATTGTACTCAAGGAAGAAATGAATCAAATACCTTTTGCAGATTGTACTTGGAAGGAATTTAGAATCCATAGACATTTCACTGAGATCACTTACATATGTTAAGAATATATATGCTAATTAATCAATCTTTTTGGGGATAACTTGGAGCATTTAATTGCACTATGAAGTTCCATGAAGGAAATTGACTTAGAACTACCATAAATTGACTTGGGAAATTGACCCAAGAAATACCATGACAATGCATAGCACTTAGGACTAAACATTGTAGCATACGACTGAGATCCGTCCTTATAAAAAACAACACCCTTAAATTCGTGAGATGGGATGTGTTGATTCTCGAAACTACCTGCATAACAGAGATGTTAAAGTTAGGTATGCATACAAAAGTCAAGAACACGATACATCTGAAGTATCTGCTTGCCAAAACAGAAGAATGACCAGTAAAGATTAAGATAATCCACCGCTAAAAATGTGGACTCCTACGAACGAAAAATGTGATTTAACCCCGGCGATTCATCATGTGGCATCCATGCCTTGAAGCTAAAATTTCTATATCCGGCAATAATGTGCACCCCTAAAATCCTATTAAACAAACTTTTACTTTTTGAAAATCGGGAAATTTTTTCGGCCATTAAAACTCTTTAAAACCGTAGAAACTTAACCTGGAAAAAAATTCTAAAAAGTTTTCCACTGTCGAAAAAACAAAATTTGAACAATAAGATTTCAAACAAAATATCTCAACTTGGCAGGCGTGACTGGTATCAAAATAATGCTATGGTGACTATTAACATATATGCAAAGGGGACTCGAGAAGGTAATGTTAGTGTTGGCTTCGGGGATCAAATGGTAAGCATATGGTACAAGCTCTATAACATGGTTATGTACATGCATGAGTTTGCTGCATAGAGAAGTGAGGCCTCTGATTGCTTCTTGTTATTTGCACAATGCTGCTTTGCCGATTGAACTGCTGAAATAAGGATAGACCTAATAACATAAATGTTGTGGAGATTCCAGTATGTGCTGAGCCTAGAACAACTCTCTTAATAATGGGACTGAATTATTTAAATTGTTGACCTTTGATTACTAAGGGCGCTAATAATTTTTGGCAAGATAAATGTATGAGGTTTGGTTATAAGGCTTTAGAATTATAGGTAACATGTGCAGAATGACAGGTTATAGTCACTGAATGCAGTTTCAAGAGGCTACATACAAAAAAAGGAATTAGCCTCAAGAAGTTAGAGCCTAACATGAGCAGGATTAGAAGAGGCAAACGATATTGCCACGTTCAAGCTCTACACTTGGTAAAGTATAACAAGTTATACTTAGATTTTGGGAAGTTATCCTGCTCCGAATTTTTTTTGTTTGGTCTGTTACCAAAATGACATTCAGTAAACAAGAATTGACACATAGAAGAGTTCCTGCCCTTTTTATTATTTACAAGAAAGGGAAAAATCTTTTTTGTTTAGTGTAGGTAAAAGTAGCACAAATGTTTTAAAAGAACGCTTTTGCACACTTTTTTCATTGAGCTATAAAGTTATTCCTGCTCTCTCAATACTTTAGCAAAAGGAGCAGGTGGCTCGTAGCATTCCGCTGCACATACCTGTAGTGCTCCAGCATGATGTGGTGGTGCAGGTTTGGAAGGTCCACCCTGATGTGGATGCTTCATGCTTTGTGAGGTCTTCCTACCGAGCGTTGGTTATTCATGACACTTTGCCTCCTTCTGGCAAGTGGTCACTGCAGCTTCCGTGCTCCCACTGGCTCTCCGTTTGGGTTTGGACATGGAGTACCCTTCCCCCTCCGAAGGTCAGGGTGCTCCTGTGGTAGGTGGTGCACCGTTGTATCAGGGTGAATGCCCTGGTAAGCAGGTTTAGGCCAGGTGTGAGTCCTCTGTGCCCTTGTTGCGGTCTTCATCTTGAGATGGTGGAGCATTGTCTGGTCCTCTGCCCTCACTTGAAGGCGGCCTGGGACTGGGTTCGGGCTCGGTTCCAGGTTCGGCTGACCAGCCAACAGTTGCTGCTACATTTGTATCCAGGTGTTTGGCCTCTTCTGAAGAAGCAAGCCTTGCACTTATGTGTGGCTTGGCTGGTGTGGCTGGTCTGGAAACGGCGGCGACTGTGGATTTCCAGGGGATCCAGCAGCCTTCGGCCTCCCTGATCTCCCATCTTAGGTACAAGTTGTTCCAGAGTTTTCTGGTGTTTTCGGGATTGACAGAACGGAAGTTCGCCATTTGGCGGGACTTCATGGGAATTGTGGATGTTGGCGGGCACTTTGTTCAGTTATAGTTGAGGCGATGATGGAGTGGTGGGGTATTGCTGTCTCTTCGGGGCAGTTTGTCTTCCTCTTCACTCACCTTGTACTATTGCTATTCTTTTAATTTAATGCGACATAGTTCTTCAAAAAAAAAAAAAACTTTAGCAAAAGGACGAAAAACTCGAGGGTGATGTTGCTCTAAACAAACTGTTCAGGGATGTTTATTAAGGCGCAGACGAGGATACAAGACGAGTCACGAAGATCATTTGGAAGTCCATGTACAAATGGTATTATCTGAAAGTTGTAGATAGCATTCATTAAGTCTTCTACTTGATTTTTGAAAGGTTAAATCAAGCCGATATGTGCTTTCAACAAACTAGAAGGAAGTTGGTTCTAAACCTAGCGAGGGTAGTGCTCTCCAAGGTATGGAGGTCAAGAAATGGCCAGAATGATTCATTTGCACAAAGAGCTCGCATGTCATGATGCCATGTGATAGGTATGGTATTTATTCCTTTTAGGAAATTGCAACAGTATTTATGTGTGCACTCTGTGCCCTTGTTTATGTTCAAAAGTTGTACAGTTGGGCTTGATTTTTTCTAGTTGGTTTGTTATCATTAGCACATGCATTTTATTTGGGTGGTTATTGGGCCTAGATGTATGTTGCTTTTCTGTTCATTTGATTGTGCCCATTATGGATTATTTGCATGCCCTTGTGGCTTTCTAAGGGCCAAGATGTGGTGGGAAAATTTGTCTTTATGTTGCATCAGGACATAAATGAACACAGGGTTGGATTACATGAATATCTAGCACAATAACAGGGGGTTTCTTTTGTATTTTTGTACATTTTTTATGGTTTTCATATGATTTCATGGGCGTATTGCAGGAGGTCTACTAATTGGTATATCTAGAGTGCATATTGTATTCTATATTTGGGCATATTATCTATGGTTCCGTAATGGTTCTGCATTTTGCATATATTTTTCTCGGCAAACCAAACATTCCCTAAATTCCAAAAATACTAAAAAATTGCATGCAAGCAGCGGGGATCTCCATTTTAGGGTTCCTGGATAGAAGGAAGGCCGCCCGACCTCGAGTTCTGCAGATTTGGGTTTGTTTTTTTGGAGTTTTTATCGGGTGGGTGCTTTTGGGGTTCCTTCACAGATTCTTTGCCCCATCTTTGGCAGGGGATGAAGCCAGGAAACAGTGGCTATGGCAAGGTCGGTGCCTGCAACCCATGTGATGGTACAACAAAGACAAGGAAAGCAGTGGCACTGCAGGCCTGTGCAGTCGATGGATAAGGCAGCCCACCGGAATGAGAAAGTCTCTATTTGTTTCCTTGGCTTTTGTGTAGGTGCCAGATGAACAGGTCAATTTCCAACACATTCTTAATACAGATTTATTTTACTCTCGAATTTTAGTGAGTCCGGGACATATGCAGAATACCAGAAGTCTGCAGAATTTATGGGCTATGCTATGATGAAGTAAGCATTTCTTTGTATTAAGTTTTGTATTTTACCAATAATCTCTTCAAATCTTATGAACTACAAGCAGCCAAGTTTCAGACAGGATTCTGAAGCAATGGGGATATGCCAAGCCTGCAAATGGCGTCGATCTGCTCAATGACGCCAATTTGGAGACAAATTGGCAGTATGTGCTCATCTTATTGTGCATTCACGTTGCTACTTTTCAAGTGTTTTCACTGGATATATTTTCTTTTGTTTTAGTTCAGATCAGATGGTGCCGAGCCACATTTGGTGAATATCCAGTTCCAGAAGAAGGCCCGTTTACAGGTAAAAGATCCACT
>JAANSK020313707.1:0-30140 GCA_011763485.2 Isoetes engelmannii
AGGATTGCCCCATCTCTTAGGATCGACTAACCCATGTCCAATTGCTGTTCACATGGAACCTTTCTCCACTTCAGTCTTCAAACTAATAGTTCAAACTACACTCCACTAATTCCCTCCTTGGAGGGTCTGCCCAGTTTGTTTTCCATTTCTTCTCCCAGCATTTCGAGTACTGCTCCTTCAAATTCCCTTTCCCATAGTTCCCAACGGGTTCCCAATATTGAACTTGGAATCCTGGACGTAACTCTTCTCCATCAGGCTGCACTGTTGAGACTTCACTCAACACCATTCCTAACCATATCGGACACTCATCACCATCAGGCCTGACCAACACAAAGTAGCCCTCTTTGATATCCTCGAATGCATCCCATTCGGGAAGGTCGAACCACTTGGGTTTTGATGCTTGCTTCCCACCCACCGTTTGGAGACTGTTGTGGCACAAACTTTATTGGAAGTGCCAACCCCTTGGGAGCTTTCCCATCTGCTCTCTGGTGTGAAACCATCTCTCAACCTGGACACACTTGGCTGATCGGTATCCAAACATGACACCACTTTCTCCCAGTAATTGATCAGAGAGTCCAAGTCATCCCTCTTAAGAGATGATGTGAGCTTTCCTTCCCGAACATCCTCCCAATGTCTTATGTAATCTCGAATGCCCTTCACTAGCTGGCCAGAGTCCTGGACATTTTTGAAAGGGGGAACTGGCTTTGGCTCACCTTTTGGTAGGAGGACTTCACCATTTGGACCCCTTTCCCATAGTTCAATGCCTTGAACAGGCATCCACAACTTGTCGGATGGTCTCCATTTATACTGCATGATCGGTATTCCATCTCTGACCCAAAATTTAAATTGGAGTGGCTTAGTGTGTCCCGTCAGTTTATCCTTACCCTGCAACAAGTATCCATCCACAAAGGATTTCCAATCTGCAACCTCATCAAACATGAATGCCATAGGATTAGGGGTCACACAACTCTCGAACATGTCCATGAGCTCAGGGAGAGTGGTCACATTCTCTCTCCTTATCTTAGTAGAGAAGATCCCGAAGAAAGCATCTATGTCATCATGTGTGCCCGACCATCATGAACCCCACTTTCACAATTTTGAATACCCCAATAGCTGTTAAGTATGACATTGCCCCAAACATCCATCTATTCTTGTTTTCTTTCCAACAATTATCCATTTGAACACATAGTTCCTCGGG
Source organism: Isoetes engelmannii (assembly GCA_011763485.2). NCBI lineage: Eukaryota > Viridiplantae > Streptophyta > Lycopodiopsida > Isoetales > Isoetaceae > Isoetes > Isoetes engelmannii. Next base: position 1,199 of record JAANSK020313707.1, read on the forward strand.
CAGTGGCTTACCACTGATTGGGAAGTCATCCCATGTCCTTTTTTTGTCCTGTCAACACCTTCGATGTGAGTTCAGTTATCTGCCTTTGGTATGCTAGTGGCTGATCATCCATCAACGCATCAAAAATGGGAGCCGAAGGAGAGTACCTCCTACCTTCTATGGTCCCTCTCTCCAGTGTTCTCAAGCACTTGAAAATAGAACTAACATGGAAATTCGGATCATCCTTCCAAAGGTCAAGCACAAAATGTCCATACGTCCCAGCGCCATGCCCATGGGTGAGGACTCCTGCCAAGCTCACTTTCATTTGAAAAGCATTTTGACAACGCTTTGGCAAAGGATCCAACTTCGGCAAGAAGGTCTTGTGTTGGTCCATCTTGTCATGAATCAAACACAAATATCAGTCAGGCTGCATCTGGGAGAATGTTCTCCATTGCCAATATAGTTGTCGGCAGGATACTTGGTCGGCCTGGTGCTCTGCAAACTTCTCTCTGATTGCCATTCTCTCTTTCTCGATTGCAGTTGATGCAAGTGTGTCTTTCAGTTAAATGCAAATATTGCACTTGGAGAATGGCATGTGTTGCAACACACACACATCAGAAAAGTGTGTAGCCCATAACCTGCTGAAGGAGGATTGTGAGAGTGGTCGTCCACCTGTGGACTCAAGGATTGCATTCACCTCTTTCAAACATTCCTTTTGGATGTAATGTTGTGGCAGGACCCTTTGGACCATTCTAACGCCATGCTCATTCACCTTGGACTTATGAGGCATAGATTGGGACATGTACCTCACAAAACTTTCGAAGACTGCAATGGCTCTCAAAGTGTTTGCTTTAGGTCTCAAAGTGAGAGCATTTCCATGAGTGAAGACCTTCGCCCCTCTTCTAACTTGTTCCCAATATCTGTAGAATGAACTTTTGCTCATCCCAAGAATATATCTTAATGTTCTCATGCAAACCCTAAACCCTTTCAGCTGATAGAGAAGTATCCCTGTCACATCATCATAGTATGCATTCCCACACAGTGAGTATATGTAGGTAATCCTATCCTTCTGAGGTTGCCCAATGTATTGAGATCTTATCTCAACAATTTCTTCCACGGTGAATTGAACAGTGCAATCAAGACTGCAGCATTCTCGTCCCCTCACATCTAACATGTTTTCTTTGGTTGCTTCTCTTCTGTGATCCCTGAGTAAACACCTCTCAGTCCTTTGTTTTTTCTGTGGCTGTCTTTTATGAAACATGTAGCGCCTCTTCCTTACCTGTACGGGTGGCTCTTCGATGTCCAAGTCTCCTGTTATGTCATGGTGAGGCTTCCCTGAATCTTCACTTGATTGGCCACCCAGCAATGCACCCTCTTTGTCCCTAATGTGTCTAATTGGCCACCTCAATTGGCTTTGGGACTCAAGTAGACCAGAGCACACAATACAATCACTTGAATCATCTTGGGACATGTTTTCAGCTTGGATGAGGATCTTTCCAACACCAACACCGAGATGGTCATCCCCTAGCCTTTTATCATTCACACTACCAGATGGATCCACCGATGTTATAATACCCTCTGCAAACACTGTGTTGGTGCACTGGTGCACCAACATGCATTCCATTTTCCTCCAGTTGAGCCTGGGGCATTGTGGTTCCTCATGGCTAGCACACTGTTGCAAGCTGGCCTTGTCTCTCTTGGTTTCATCTGCAACTGCCCCCTACACATACACCAAGGTGTGAATGAAAAACCTAAGGTTAATTAAAAAACCTAACCTAAGGTTAATTAAAACCCAATGTTAATTAAAAACCTAAGCTTAATTAAAACCATTAATTAAAATCTAAGGTGGATTTAAACCTAAGCTTAATAAAAAACTGACCCTAAACCCTAAACTAACTTGAACTAAAGGTATAATTAAAGGTTAATTAAAGCCTAAGGTTAATAAAAATGCAAGTTTAATAAAAACCTAAGGTTCAACTTGAATTTCAATATAACATTAGGTTTAATAACATTAAGTTTATTAAAAAGTAATTATTAGGTTTAATAACATTAGGTTTATTAGGTTTAATAGGTTTAATAACATTAGGTTTAATAACATTAGGTAATAACATTAATAGGTTTATTAAGTTTAATAACATTATTAGGTTTAATATTATTAGGTTTATTATTAGGTTTATTAGGTTTAATAACATTAGGTTTATTAAAAAGTAAGGTATTTATTAAAAAGTATCTATTTAATTAAAAAGTAAGCTATTTATTAAAAAGTAAGCTATTTAATTAAAGACATGATGACGTGGCACCACCAGCCATAATGGCTCCTAAAAATCAAAGGGGCATCCAGACTGACCTCTCTCTCTCTCATTTCGTAACCGACCCACCTCGACCAGTGCCTCGACTCTGTGATCCCTCGACCAGCGCCTCGACTCATTCCGACCAGCGCCAACGCCTCGACTCGATTTCTTCTCGACTCGACAGTGCCTCGACTCGATTTCTTCTGTGATCCCTCGACTCGCCTTTAGCGCCTTCAAGAGGTAATGTTCTTCTTTTATCTCTATTTCTTCCTTTAGTTAGTTTCTGTAGTTAGTTTCTGTAGTTAGTTAGTTTCTGTAGTTAGTTTCTGTAGTTAGTTTCTGTAGTTAGTTAGTTTCCGTAGTTAGTTAGTTTCTGTAGTTAGTTTCTGTAGTTAGTTTATTTCTTCCTTTATTTCTGTAGTTAGTTTATTTCTTCCTTTATTTCTGTAGTTAGTAGTTTATTTCTGTAGTTAGTTATTCTATAGTTAGTTCATTCAGTAGTTATTTATTCTGTAGTTAGTTCATTCAGTAGTTATTCAGTAGTTATTCTGTAGTTAGTTTATTTCTTCCTTTATTCAGTAATTAGTTTATTTCTTCTGTATGCCTTAATTTAGTTTAGTTTAGTTGTTTGTTTGCTGCATGGCCTGGTGCTAATCTTAAATATTTAGACTCATGTGAATTGCCCAATTTCTCTTGCTATTACCTGCTAGCAGAAAGGATTCAAGATACGGAAACAGGAAAAGATAAAGCTTGCTTCCTTTTTTTTTTTTACTTTAAACTAGGAATGCATTTGGACTGAATTGCAGACCTAGGAGAATATCCGCATGGATATTTGTATGGATATGTGGAAGGTATGTTCTATATCCTTCATACTGATTTTTATCTTGGTCATGCTATAGTCTTTATTCTCGACTCGTGAGTCGAGAATAATGACTAGAGCATGACCAACATAAAAATCAGTATGAAGGATATCCCTAAACCCTGAACTCGCCCTGGGAGTCCAAATTCTCGACTCGCGAGTCGAGAATATGGACTACCAGGGCGAGTGTTCTTCTCGACTCGCGAGTCGAGAATAAGGACTACAGCATGACCAACATAAAAATTAGTTTAAAAGAATCCCTAAACCCTGAACTCGCCCTGGAGTCCAAATTCTCGACTCGTGAGTTGAGAATAGGGATTACCAGTCGAGTGTTATTCTCGACTTCTTGACTCGTGAGTCGAGAATGAGGAGCACAGCATGACATGCATAAATTGGCAAATTGGCCAGAGCGAGTCCAAATTCTCGACCTGCGAGTCGAGAAATGGACTACCAGTTCTCGACCTGCGAGTCGAGAAATGGACTACCAGGCGAGTGTTACGCCTGGTAGTCCATTTCTCGACTCGCAGGTCGAGAATTTGGACTCGCTATGGCCAATTTGCCAATTTATGAATGTCATGCTGTGCTCCTCATTCTCGATTCGCGAGTCGAGAATAAGGACTACAGCACGACCAACATATGTTGAAAGGATCGTCAGTTGCCATCTTTTTTTCCTCTTCCTCTCTGGTTTAATGTGGCCTAGTTCTTGTCGATCATGAAGTCGTATCATTGCAGCTTATTTGATATCCTTTAGTTTGATATCATTGCTACAGCATGAGTACCAATGATACTTAACTAAAGGATTTCAAAGAAGCTTCAAAGAAATGACTTCATGCTCGACATCATATTCTGCTCACCAGGCTCCATTACCCGGAGAGGGGAGGGGGGGGGATAAAAGAAGGCAACTGACGCTCCTTTGAAGCCAAAACTTCTAGGATCTTTTAAGGCTCCATGAAAAGGCACTCTCTTCTCGACTCGCGAGTCGAGAAAGCAACCCCCCCTTTCTACTTGGGTCCGACCAAGGACTATGGACTATCTCATTGACTGTGAGTAAAAAACGTTATCAGTAGAAGGCCTAGTCGTCTCATTGCTCCATGAGCTCTTCTCAACTCGCGAGTCGAGAAGCACATCACATGAGCTCTTCTTGACTCGCGAGATGAGAGAGCACATCAAAATATGTAAAACATTTCTCAATATGAAAAAACTCGAGCCTGGCTGTTCTCATTCTTGTTTTCGTTTTTGTTTAGATGTTTGGCTTCCCAAACCATCCAGTAGGTGAGCAGAACTCCGTTGTGGGCTACACCCACATACAACCAGAAGTTCAATCGGCAGCAGCAGAACCTTCAATTCCAGTCACATGTGATTCGCTTCCACTGCATTTCTTGGAAAATATGCAGGCCAGTAATGCTTTGCGCAGGGCCATTGTCAATCTAGCTTCTAACACAATGGCCATAACAAGAAGAGTGACCAATATGCAGGACAATACTGAAAGCAGAGCCATAGTAAATCTGGCGTCTGAAGCTATGGCCATAGCAAGAAGACAGGCCACCTTGTCCGATGCGATTGAAAACAGCTACAATGAGTTGATGAGAGTGTATTCTGAAAACCATATGCTGAGAGCTCAGAATGAAGAGCTTCGAAAGTTAGTCGAAGATCTACAAACCAAGCAGAGGAGGTGACAACCAAGTTGGCCAGTAGTGTAAAATTAAATGGCCATTAATTGGCTTGCATTGTACCAATGGAGGAAATAGCTTGATGAATTCATGAATTGCCTTCTAGTTCCACTGGGAAACTGCGAGGTGCCAATAATATGCATACATGCCCCTTTCAAGAATATTTTGGTAGGATCAAGCATGCATATTATTTGCACCTCGCAAATGGAGAAAATGGAATTGATGACTAGTATAACACTAAACCCAATAGCTACACTAACATGAAAAACATGATCAGCTATACTAACCTGTGTTGGCAAAAATTTGCGATCCCATTGAATCACAGAGCCTGAAGCCTCTCCCAACGTTCTCGCTTCCTCCGATGGCCGCATCAATGGCGCATCCCGGCAAACAACATCAGTCAATGCTATTCTTGCCCATCCTTCCTCCATCGCACTGCCATGCAACACCTCGTTGTATTCAAGCTCATAACCCACTGCTACCTTGGTTCCTCGGGCAGCAATCAAATCCACTGTAGAAAGGAGTAGCATATTTCAATCATAAAATATTATTATCACCGCCTCAATTCAGGAGTACTCACTACTAGTGGGCGCCATAGTAAGCGCCTTCTATGAACAAACAGCCGCTATGGAAACCAAGCGCTCCAGTCCCTCGTCGCCTACAACTCTTGTCTTGAGTGCCTTAGAATGGCATTTGAATTCTTGCTTTTGAATTTTGGAATTTTAATTTGGGCGGGTTGATTTCGTGCTTTATCATTGAGAAATTTAAATTCTGGCGGGCTGGAGTCGTCCGTACTGTACCACTCCACCGGTCGAGTTAAGGCAATGATGAACTAATTTAAAATTTAAATAAAAGTGTTTTAGGGTTTAGGGTTCTATCTGCATCTCTAATTCATCTTTTAATATCTGGCGGGCTAAAGTGTTTCCGTATTGTACGAATCAACCACTCGCGTAAAGTGAGTTTAAATTTTGAATGATGAAGCAATTTAAATTTTAAAGGAAGGGTATTAAGGTTTAGGGTTCTATCTTCAATTCTGATCAATTTTCGAACACAGTTTTCAGGGGAGAAGCAATTCGGAGCGCCTGAGCGCCGGACCCATTCTGCGAGCATGTCGACCAAGAGAAATGCAGGTGAAGCTGGAGGGTCGGGCCAACACAAAAAACACAAGGCCAACTCCAAGTCTTCCGGTGAGTGATTCTAATAATTATTCAAACAAATTCATCCTTATCTCTTGATTATTTCTAGGTTCATCCTTATCTCTTGATTGTTTCTAGGATTTCGGGCAGATGATCTAGTGATCACGACACGCGTCCCCTTTTTCGTGATTTCTGGATTGAACACAGAGCAGCTACAAGCACCGTCCGAGTGCTGGTGGTATGTGGAAGTTGGGGTATCCGGCAAGGAGAAAGATCTCTTCTTCTGGTGTCGGGACAAGAATGGATCCTCTGACAAATACAGAAAGGTCGGTGTTGTTTTATCAGTGACTGCTCCTGATGCACAGCACCTGACCTTGTACATTGAGGATATTCCAAAAGGGAAATTCTACCATACCAAAAAATTGTCAGTCCTGAACTATTCATCATCTTTGATGAACAAAGCCAAGAGGACTGACAAAAAAGCTGCACCTATCAATTGCCAGAATCTTGGGTGGAAGGATGTTGAGTCCATGAGGGAGAATGGCACTCTAACGTCAAGAGAGCTTGGTATGGAGATATCCAGAGTGCGTGAGAAGCTCTTCAACACTGGAGTATTCACATCTAATGTTTTGAAGAGTTTGAAGCACTCCAATGTCAATAATCCGGCTGGCAGAGAATTAGTTCCATACAACCCGGATATCCAGGATGATGATGAACATAAGAGCTCTGATGATGATGATGATGATAATGAAGACTCCCAGTTAATAGATGCAAATGCGCAGGTCAAGGTCCTGCAGAAGGGGGCCCAGAAAATGGAAAGATTAGCGCAGTACTACCCCCTAGGCATCGGTCATAAACTGAAGATCGACATCAGAAAGCTGAAGGTATGCACTGGCAATGCCGTTTTATTCAATCACAGGGAGTTCAATGTGGAGCATATGCTGGAGATACTAAATCTTATGGTACGCCATCCCGTGGCCGATCCAATGCCGGCTGATGTCATTCCATTTCACAAAGGGACTGGTGACTTGCTACCCTGGAGTTCGGAGGCTGACTTGAAGGGAAAGGAGGTTAGATTCTGGGTGGTTGATGGTCAACACTCGGTGAGAGCAGCCCAAGTGCTGCAGAACAAAAAAGAAGTCCCGCAAAGGATCAAAGATCTGTATGCAAAGCGGGAGTGCAGAGTATTGGCTGCAGACACGCCAACATTAGAATTGACAAGTATAAGCCACTGTCAAAACACCATAGCAGCAAGTGCGAGCTATATCAGGTATTCTTTGATATTCCTTTCTACTTTTCATCAATGGCTTTCTCAACTCGCGAGTCGGGAAGTGCCCATCCCCAGCCAAAAATAGTACTTTTGGCTTCTTTCTCTACTCGCGAGTCGAGAAAGAAGCCCAAAGTACTATTTTTGGCTGGGGATGGGCACTGCCCGACTCGCGAGTCGAGAAAGAGGCCAAAAAGTTTTCTATTGGATGGAGAAGGGGACTTTCTCGACTCGCGAGTCGAGAAAGATCCCTCCCGGGCCAAAACAGTACTTTTGGCTCTTTTCTCGACTTGCGAGTCGAGAAAGAAGCCCAAAGTATTGTTTTGGCTGGGGATGGGGACTTTCCCGACTCGCGAGTCGAGAAAGAAGCCCAAAGTATTGTTTTGGCTGGGGATGGGCACTTTCCCGACTCGCGAGTCGAGAAAGAAGCCAAAAAGATTTATTTTGGATGGAGAAGGGGACTTTAGAGTCCCAGTCCCCAGCCAAAACAAAACTTTTTGGCTACTTTCTCCGGATTGGGATGGAGACATGGTTCATGTGTCTCGTGAACTCTTTGCCTCTCATCATCATTTTGAATGTTCCATCCCTGTTTGGACCCTTCACTTGCAAAGATTCCTTCTTGGCAAGATTTTGTAGCATGCGAAGGGACGAACAGTAACGGAAGTCAACATGGTGATGATAGGCTAAGGGTTCTCAGGACACTAAGACCTAAAAGCAACTTTCTCGAGTACTTTCTCGATCATTTAGCCTTTTTATTGCATCTTGTATTATTTCCTTGAGTTTCTTATCGTTGCAACTCTTAAATCAAATTTTGGTTTTTTAATCCTGAAGGTCTTTCTCTTGAACGTTTCATCAATGCACGAGGTCAATTTCTCTGTTTTCCTTGTCATGTTGTTCTCCTCAAATATCTTCTCTCCTTTCAAAATAGAAATAAGAGAATATATTCGAGGGGAGCTATGTGACAAGAAAAGCACGGAAACTTAATTCCTGCATTGATGAGACCTTCAGTGGAAGGGTGGTCAGGGTGCAAAATCTAAGGTTGGATTCCATGAGTGGCACTGATACTAAACTCAGGGAGATAATATTAAGATGCAATTAAATGGCTAGATGCACGATCCATACTCGAGGGGATGCTAGTGGAGGTAGTCTCCATGAACACCGAAATCGACTCTTTGGCATTCAATCTGGACTCGGGATCAAGAATGAAGGCCAAAGTACTAGTTCGGTTGCGGATAGCGGACCGCAATCTGCTTCTAAACCAATACCTTGGCCTTCATTTTCGACTCGCGAGTCAAAAAAGAATGCATAAGAGTCGATTTCGGTGTTCATGGAGACTTTCTCGACTCGCGAGTCGAGAAAGTCCCATCTTTATCTTTTATTGTTAGGTTGTACTGTCTTCGATATTCTAACTCGAATTCTATTTCCACAGCCCATACCCCGATCAGATAATCCATGCCAGACAGCAATGGAAGGCACTGGACTGTCCGCAACGACCTAAAGGCAACAGGGCCCCATCAGAGCAATGGAAAGTGTTCGAGAGCCTGTGCAGGTACGTTCTCCTAGAGGGTCAACAACAAGATGATGCTGATGAGGACGAAGGAAAGAAGAAAACTAGAAAAGTGAGAGAATGTCTGTCTGATCAGTATGACCTAATCTTGTGTAATGAAGATGTCTGGCAAGGTTGGAAAGATATCTGGTCTGCATGGCAAAAGGGTTTGTTGAAGGATAGTAACGGTGAGCTGCCTCAGAAGCCAGATCCAAAATTGTTTGAAAAGGCCTTCATGAAGAGGATAATGGGTCTGACAGATGAAGAGACAAAAGAACTATAGAGCAAAATACTTGATGGCACCATCTTGCTCAGAAAAATGAGGTCCTCCAAGTTGCAGGATGCAAAGGATTATGCCATTGTTCTGAAAAGGAATCGTGCACTGCAAGAAGGCATCTCGGAATTCTGCAATGTGGCTTGTCATGAAGAAAAAAATTTTGAGCACTACAAAGATATTTGCAAGCTTGATGATGAGGCCATGAAAGAGTTGAGGCGACTCTGCACATCATACGTAACAATAAAGCTTAAGCGGAATGTCAAGACAGAGGCATTCCCAGAACGTGCTCAAGCACTTCTTAAGAGAAGGCTGGGTTTTGGTGAGGTGTTATTCAATGCAGATTCAAGCACCCCACCTTACATGGTCACCTTGGGTCACAAAGGGTTTGGTGGACTAGAGTTAGGTCCTGGACCAGTGGCCTTGTTCGTCATCAACATGATCGAAGACCCGACCCTCTTCTATGACAAGGCGGATCTGGATCAGTGGTCGAAGACCTGTGTCGACATGACAGTGCTTGAGACATTCAGCTATCTTGTCTTCTGTATGCCGGGCAAGCAAACTTTTGCCGTGACCCAATGGGCAGATGACCTTAACTACAACAAGAGGATACTTTTTTCCATATACGAGATCGACACAGAGTGCAAAGTGGGTCTACCTAGGACATCAAGCTTTGCCAACATTGTCTTGGTTTTGGTGTCTAGGTGTCCCAATGGTGATTTGGAGAAGTGTTGGAATGATAAAAATATATACATCAACAAGTTTATGGTCTCCAATGAGAATTTGGATGCATGGAAGGGAAGAAAGTTTATGGAGAATGTGCCATCCTGGGGGAAGATCAGCACTGATGGAACCTCAGGTCCAATACATAAAATTTCGATCCGGCCGAGGTGCATCAAGTACTTCATCACAAGCCTGGTCGAAGAAGGTCAGATATTGTGTGAATGCTACATGAATGGACTTTTCTCTCAGGGCGCCAAGTTGCTTGGCCTGAAACCCATTTCTATTGTTGGTGACAAGGCCCTCATTGACCCTATCAAGACATACATGGATGCATTGCATGACCATTTCCAGAAGAAAAGGAAAGAACCGGCCCATGAAGAAGACGAGAGGTCTGTTGAATCCTCAGAGAATGATAAGAGTGAGGACGAGACCGAGGACTCTAACGGCAATCCTAAGGGCATGACCGAGGAGGCAGCCGAGGAACTTATTGGGAAATTCATGAACAGGTTAGCACATTTCTAAGTTCAAAGCAAGTTTTCATTTTTGGCCTAGGGATGTTCTCGACTCGCGAGTCGAGAACATCCGTAGGCCAACTAGGTTTTCTATTTGTTTCTATTTTTTCGTCAGACGGAAAAATAGAAACAAATTTGGTGTAGATTTAAACCTTCTCGACTCGTGAGTCGAGTAAGCCATCTGACGCTTGCGATTGCTTACCACCGTTTCTCACTTTTTTGTGTAATGCAGCGATCTTCACCACGAACGGTTGTCTTTGAGTTCCTTAAGCAAAGATTCAACAGAGAGTGAAAGGGACGGGAAGTCTGAAACTGGTGATAATGCGGACTCTCGGATGGAAGTGGACCCATTTCATATCCCAGGTCTGGATCCCGACTCGGAATTATTGATAGCGCCAGGTCCACACTGGGATCCATCAGGCCCGACCAAGCTTGTGATTTTCGACATCAACGGAGTCCTGGCAGCTGTGTACCAAGATGGATCAGTCCCAGACCTCAACACCACCCAGCATTTTAGGAAAGCAATGAATAAGGTTGTCTACATCAGGCCACAGGCAAAGGAAGTTGTTCAGTGGTGCTTGGATCGGGGATTTGAGGTGGCCATTTGGAGTGGCATGGCCAAGAAAAACATCATAAATCTTATCTCGCTCATTGGCCTTCCAGCACTGAAGCTCAAGTTCGTCTGGGGTGCTGAACAGCTGCCAGACCTGGGTTTGGACATCATGAAGGGAAAACCAGTGAGAGTGAAGAAGCTGACAGCTGTCTATGAGATGTTTCAGGATTTCGGCAAGCACAACACCGTCATCATTGACGATAGTCCTTACAAGTGTTATCACAATGGAGAAAACCTTATAGTTGCTCCCACATATACGCCAAATGATTTCCAAACGGATAGGTGGTTCGCAGAAGGATTGGTGCCAGTGTTAGCCGAGTGCCGGTACTCTACACTTGTCACAGATGTTTTGCGGATACATCCAGAACTCCAACTAGTGGATGACGAAAACAGTGCCATCATGAAAGCAATGGACGCCAGACTCTACAGTGAAGAACCAGATACAATAGATGTGGATTGATGTGTGGGTCTCGACTTTTCTACATGATGTTGTGAATGATGTATGCAATCTGCAATTGTATGTCGCTAACTGATTGCCATGTTCCTTGCAGACCTGGGTCGCTCGGGTACTCGAGAAAACATCTCACGACGACGGCGACGGCGACGACTACAGAGACATTTAGCGGCGACACGTGGTTTGGGAACTCAGGACAACATCTTGCCGGGCCTATGGGGTACATTGAATCGACTGCGCAGGCATTATGAAAAGGAGAATGATCCTCTGCTGAAAGAAGTTTGGGAGCCATTAAGGGTTTTGGATGCCCTTGTGCACGTTCATGGACACTGGGGAAGAAGTGTATATGACTCGGACTCATACGAATGGAATCGACAACAAGGATTAGAAATTGGCTGGACGAACCAACCCATCACTCCAGAAGCACCTCCTCGTGAGGCCTTTCACAAACTTCATGTTGCGCCAAAGGCCTGGTATAAGAGGGAGTCGGCGGCAAACGTCCAACCAATAAGGTGGTCCGTGCCCGATGCAGACGTCACGAAGGTCGTCCGGCGGCCGCCATGGTCCTTGAAGCCACTGTAAAATAAATTTTGTACTTAAATAAAAAGTGTTTTTATATTTTTATTTTGATCGCCACCTTACTTTTGGCGCTGTCTACACTGTAAATCATTTTTTTTACTTGAATAAATAGTAATTTTCTTTCATGTTTCTGAATGTACTTATGCTGCATTGCATTGCAAACCAAACAAAACGAATGCAAGGAGTGCAATGAATGCCGTCATTCATATTTTTGGTTAAAAAAAAACCCATAATTGTTCATGCCACCACAAGAAAGTGGGGAAATGGGAATGGTCTTTCTCGACTCGCGAGTCGAGAAAGTGGCTTACCCCCCCAAGAATGCGGTTCATAGTGTGCTTGGACGTTGCCTCCATAGTGTGCTTGGACGTTGCCTCCAAGCCAAAAAAGCGCGGGTACTCAATGTATATGCTTGTCATAGTTTTTTTACTTGAATAAAAAGTATCTTTATTTCATCGCCACCTTATCTTTGGCAATCTGTTCAGACTATTTTTTAATGTAATTATTCTGTTTTGCATTGCAAACCAAACAAATTGATTGCACCAAGACAACCTAATTTTTCCTTTAGCACACTCGGTATGGACTGAATCGGGAGCACTGAATGCTGTCAGGCATTTTTTTGGTTAAAAAATGCCCGTGCTGAAGAAAAATGGGAACGACATGCGTCCCACTTTTCCCAAATGGAGCTTAATATAGACAAAGTGAATAGCTTACTGGTGCAAAAGGAAATTTGCGATCCACAAGTAAGCCTTTCACAAAAACAACTGAACAGCCTAATACCTAAAAACAATAATACCTTAAACAAAATTTGCATACAAAAACATAGGCAGTTGGGTAGTGTCGTACTCCTTGGCGACTTCAATGCACAGACAGGAGTGGAGCAGCCCATGAGACTTGACCCTTTGGCTCAGGATGTATTACAGCCCGCGGAGGCGGCTTGGCCACAAACATCAGATGATAGTCAGGTTGGCAGGCAGTTGCTTCTGCTATGCGCTATGTGCAGAAGGCCTTCTTAGCACGGGCACTCGGAGTGAAATCCACGGTCCCATATCAAATTCTGCTGCAGGAGACAGGTTTCTTGCCACTTCAGCGAGCAGCCCTTGATAGACACATCGTCTATTTCCAAAAGGTGGTAAATATGGGTGATGATCGTCTGCCGCACTTGGCTTATGCAGTAGCAATGGGCCCACAACGACTCAAGAACTGTTGGAAGGATAAAAAAGTGCAGTGGCTAGCTAGATGGAATGTCCAAGAGCACATGTGCATCCATGTAGAAACAGAGGCAGATCGCGACAACCTGAGACATTACCTTGACACTTGTTTCTTTAGCAAGCTTTGGGATCCCAGGGCCCTAGAGCAAGTTAAAACAATACATTACAAGCAGCACATAAACCCCACTTTAGAACGAGGGCCACAGCGCTACCTACGTTCACATCTGCCCATGAAAAAACGTAGGCATATCGCCTCCATTCGCACAGGTGCCCACCATCTCCGGATTGAGACAGGTAGATGGATTGGGGAGCCACGCCATGATAGGGTTTGTCAGTGCTGCCAGACGGGAGATGTTGAGGATGAGCGTCACACTTTCCAGAGATGTCCGGCGTATGATCAGATTCGGACACGCTATGCTCAGTTGATTAGACCTAATGAACCACTACACATGTACGGGGCACGATTTCGGTGCGCTCACTCGGATCATACATTCAGGAAGTATTGGACTTGAGGGCTCAGATATGCCCCCAGGCAACCATTAATTGGTGTATATACTCCATAATGTATATCTGTACAGCTTGTCAGCAGTCTTATTGCTGCCACAATTTTTTCCTCGAAAACCCTTCGGGGCGGGGGTTTTTTAATCCGGGCAGTAATGTGACTGCTGCACTTTTTGTATTGGGTCCCATAGGCCGATTGGTCTCCGTGGACGATAAAAACAATTCTATTCTATTCTATTCTATATAAGACAAAATAATTAACAACACAAACCTAACATTACAGAAAACGTTGTTAAGCAAAAATGCCAAATTGTAGAGCAATTCCATTACGTGAAAAGTGTGAGGGAGCAAAACAAAACACAAAAAAGTGTAGAAAGCTTACTCTAAAGCCATCAGCAAGCTCCTTGTTCAACATTAATCTTTATCATAATGAATGGGCATCCTTTACAAACCACATAGTAAAAACTATGGAGGTTTGTGTGGTCTGTGGAAAATGACGATACCGCAACACAGAAAGAAACATTAATGTTTTGCAGCAACTGTCTTGAGATAGTCCACCATATGGATTGTACAACCCATACCTACATTTTTTCTTGGACCAAGGACAAACATATATCACCCTAATTTGCAATAACTGCAACCTTAAAAACATGCAATGCCCCTATGTTTCTTCGTTCTCACCAATCTACATCAAAGACATATTACGTGTGTCCATGGTCTATAGTCAAATGATGTCACTAATTGACATCTATGCCCACGTTCAAAAGAGAATAAGGACATTCACATGCGGCCTTCAACAACAAAGAAGCCTGCTTGACAACCCACTAATGAGCTGGGAAGATACCCCAGTCAACAATGACGAATCAAATCGCCAGAACTGTGTTGATCGCATATTGCAATACCTTCTATGCCACAACAAGGACGTTGAGCAATACAAAACCTTGTATGAAATGCCAAACCCATCAACTGGACTATGCATACTGTCCCGAGATGCAATCAACAACATCATAGTCCATAAAGGCAACAGTGGAGCCTACTAAAACATGGAAGATGCCAATACATTCAGGCTTCCAATTCTAGAAGATGTAATACCATTCGGCATTGAAGGTACCTATTCCTCAAACAAAATGTACAGCTACCCAACCCTAATTCAAAGAGAGCCCCCACAATCGAAAACTGGTCAAACAAGCACACTAAACATAGTGTCCCTTGGTCATGGAAGAATTGAACAACAGGCCAATGGACCAAACCTAGAGATGTGTTTGTTCCCTTTCTTGTTTCCACACGCTGAAGGGGAATACACAGGCAAAGATGAGGTATACACGTACTTAAAATTTAGGATCAGTTGTTTTTTCTCAATCTACACATTATACAAGCCTTATCTGATGATAATGTATCAACTATGACAAGCAACACTGATAGCAAACTCCTTGAATAGATGTTACCTAGAACATGACATATGCAAATACAAAAGAGAGAATCCTACTGCAAGTGAAGTTGAATGGCTGACACGTCATCAATTTCATTGTACACAAAACCATCCCAAACTCACCCCAATGGCATAGAAAACACCTCAAAGACTTGCTTGCCATGGTAGATACATGGATTCCCAGTTTCTTCCTGACGTTAACCGCAGATGAAACCTCAATATAGAAATCGAGGATATAGAGGCCATATAGTGAAGCAAATAGACGAGTCACTATCTTGGAAAGATTGCCCTGTAGAATGTGCCCTATTGTTTTGCAACAGATTGGAAATCTTCATGAAGAAATACATCCTCAATTAGAATGGAATCCTTGGAAGAGTTGATCACTATGTACTAGGATATGAAATCCAAAATTGGCATTCAGTGCATGCTCATATCTTACTATGGGTAGCGTCTACAGATGTTGATCGTGTGACAAACAAAATTTATGCCTTCATACCAGCTACCAGTAAAAATGTGCATGAACAACAACTGCACAATCTTATTAGGCAAAAACAAATGCAAAAGAGTGTTCAGTTAGTAGCATGTTGGCATGGCCTAGCTTGACAAGGTACTTATGAAAAGTATTTCATACCTGCAGCTTTGCTAGCTAATCTCTTGGATTTGGAGGGTTTGTATTCAACTCCCCATTGACTTGCTTCAATTTTAGCTATGGTATCCTCAGTAATGACAACTTGGGCCTTACCGAGTGTTGCAAAGAAAGATGTCTATCTTGAAACACTATCTTTTTTAATCTGCACATATTTGATAAAAACAGATTTTTTATACGTACGCTTTAGGTAAGTTATTGCCAAAGTGAATAGGATGTTAAAGAGGGATATAAATCCAACCAAAGCTGCAACTAATATCCAGTACAAGTATCCCCTATAATGTAAACTTTGTTGCTTCAATGTTGTTACTCCAATGTTTGTGGTTCCCTGTAGATAATGAACAAAATCAATTTTTTGACAATTTACTATCAATATTAGCCATCACTTTGAGCTGCTCATACCTTGTGCCGATGTGGTGCGAGCATCTCATTCAGAGCGATAGCTGTCTCAGCATATGTGAGCAGGGAATAAATTACTAATCTTATATTTTAGATTAGCTAGATTAGCTTTGGCTGTTCTAGCCCAAAATGTACAAGAAGTCGCATTTGGTAAAAGTGGGACGCATGGCGTTCCCATTTTTCTTGAGCACGGGATTTTTTTAACCAGAAAAGATGCCTAACGGCATTCAGTGCGACTAGTTCAGTCGATACCAAGTGTGCTTAAGGAAAAATTAGGTTGTCTCGGTGCAATCAATTTGTTTGGTTTGTAAGGCAAAACAGCATAATTACATTCAAAAACAGTCTAAACATAGTGCGAAAGGCAAGGTGGCGATGAAATAAAAATATTTTTTATTCAAGTAAAAAAATGATTTACAGTGTAGTCAGAGTGCCAAAGGTAAGGTTGCGATGAAATAAAAATATATAAACACTTTTTATTCAAGTACAAAATTTATTTTACAGTGGCTTCAAGGACCATGGCGGCTGCCAGACAACCTTTGTGACTGCTTCATCGGACATGGACCACCTTAATGGTTGAACGTTTGGTGCTGACTCCCTCTTAAACCAGGCCTTTGGCGCAACATAAAGTTTGTGAAAGGCCTCACGAGGAGGTGCTTCTTCAGCAATGGGCTGGTTGGTCCAACCAATTTCTAATCCTTGTTCTCGATTCCATTTGTATGAGTCCGGGTCGAATACACTTCTTCCCCAGTCTCCATGAACGTGCACAAGAGCTCTCAATACCCTTAATGGCTCCCAAACTTCTTTCAGCAGAGGATCATTCTCCTTTTCATAATACGTGCGCACGTACCCCATAAGCCCAGCAAGATGTTGTCCCGAGTACCCAAACCACACGTCGCCGTGAGATGTTGTCATCACCGTGAGATGTTGTCGTCGCCGTCGCCATTGTCGTGAGATGTCCCGATTATCCGAGTGACCCAGGTCTGCCAGGAACATGACAATCGGTTTGGGTCATACAATAACATAGCCTAGGCCGACTTTCTCGACTCGCAAGTCGAGAAAGTCGGGATGCCTATTTTGAAATTCAATTGCACATTATATACATCATTCACAACATTATGTAGAAAAATCATACCCACACATCAGCACACATCTATAAATCAGCTCCATCATCGTAGTATCTGTCGTCCATTGCTTTCATGATGAAACTGTTTTCATCGTCCACCACATGGAGCTCCGAATGTAGCCGCAAAACATCTAACACAAGTCGAGAGAACCGGCACTCGGCCAACACTGGCGCCAATTTATGTGCGAACCACTTATCCGTTTGGAACTCATTTGGTGAATATGTGGGAGCAACTATAAGGTTTTCTCCATTGTGATAGCACTTGTAAGGGCTATCGTCAATGATGACGGTGGCTAATACTTGATGCACCTCGGCCGGATTGGAATTTTGTGTATCGGACCTGTGGTTCCATCAGTGCTGATCTTCCCCCAGGATGGCACATTCTCCATAAACTTCCCTCCCCTCCACATTTCCAGATTCTCATTGGAGACCATAAACTTGTCCACGTATATATTTTCATTATTCCACCACTTCTCGAAAACAACACTGGGACACCTGGAAAGACAATGTTGGCAAAGCTTGATGTTCTGGGTAGACCCACTTTGCACTCGCCCTCGATCTCGTATATGGCAAACAGTATCCTCTTGCTGTAGTTAATGTCATCTGCCCATTGGGATACGGCAGAAGTATGATTGCCAGGCATACAGAAGACAAGGAAGCTTAATGTGTCAAGAACTATCATGTCCACACAGGTCTTTGACCATTGCTCCAGATCCGCCTTGTCATAGAAGAGGGTCAGGTCTTCGATCATGTTCATGACGAACATGGCCACTGTTCCAGCAGCTAACTCTAGTCTACCAAACCCTTTGTGACCCAAGGTGACCATGTAAGGTGGGGTGCTTGAATCTGCATTGAACATCACACCACCAAAACCCAGCCTACGCTTAAGAAGTGCTTGAGCACGTTCTGGGAATGGCTCTGTCTTGACATTCTGCTTAAGCTTTGTCATTATGTATGACGTGCAGAGTCGCCTCAACTCTTTCATGACTTCATCATCAAGCCTGCATCTTTTTTTGTAGTGATCAAAACTTTTTTCTTCATGACAAGCCACATTGCAGAAATTTGAGATGCCTTCTTGCAGTGCACGATTCCTTTTTAGAACAATGGCATAATCCTTTGCATCCTGCATCTTCGAGGACCTCATTTTTCTCAGCAAGATGGTGCCATCAAGTATTTTGCTCTGTAGGTCTTTTGTCTCTGCATCTGTCAGACCCATTATCCTCTTCATGAAGGCCTTTTCAAACAATTTTGGATCTGGCTTCTGCGGCAGCTCACCGTTGCTGTCCTTCAACAACCCCTTTTGCCATGCAGACCATATATCTTTCCAACCTTGTCAGACATCTTCATTACACAAGATTAGGTCATACTGATTAGACAAACATTCTCTTACTTTTCTAGTTTTCTTCTTTCCTTCCTCCTCGTCTGCATCATCATGTTGCTGACCCTCTAGGAGCACGTACCTGCACACAGGCTCTCGAACACTTTCCATTGCTCTGATGGGGCCCTGTTGCCTTTAGGTCTTTGCGGAGAATCCAATGCCTTCCATTGCTGTCTGGCATGGATTATCTGGTCGGGGTATGGGCTGTGGAATCAGAATTGGAGTTAGTATATCAAAGACACTACAAGCAAACAAGGAAGAAATAAAAAATGGCCCCTTTCTAGTTCCCAACATAAAGTCGGGTCTCCATCTCCAGCCGAACTGCTTCTTTTGGCTGCTTTCTTGACTCGCGAGTCGAGAAAGCAGTCCATAGAATCAGTTTGGCTGGAGATGGAGACTTTCTTGACTCGCGAGTCGAGAAAGTTACATCTTATGAAAACTATAAAGAAATAAAAACATTTAACAATCCCAAGATAGACTAGCTTTCTCGACTCGCGTGTCGAGAAAGTCCCCATCCCCAGCCAAATCGCTTCTTTGGGTTGCTTTCTCGACTCGCGAGTCGAGAAAGAAGCCAAAGGTACTGTTTTGGCTGCATATGGGTACTTTCTCGACGGCGGCATTTGCTTTGAAATGGCATCCCCTCGAGTATGGTATCGAGCATTTAGCCATTTCTTTGCAGCTTAATATTATGTCCCTGAGTTTAGTATCAGTGCTACTCACAGAATCTAATCTTAGATTTTGCACCCTTAACATCCTTCCATTGAAGGTTTCATCAATGCAGGAATTAAATTTCCCTATTTTCCTTGTCACATAGCCCCCTTGAATATGTTCTCTTATTTTTGTTTTGAAACTAGAAGATATTTGAGGAGGACGATATGACAAGCAAAGTAGAGAAAGTGAACTTGTACATTGATGAGACATTCAATAGAAGAGTCCTTGATTTAAGAGTTGCAAGTCGAGAAAGTCTCCATCTCCAGCCAACCCTATTGATTTGTGCTGCTTTCTCGCCTCACGAGTCGAGAAAGTCCCCATCCCCAGTGAAACCACTTCTTTGGGTTGCTTTCTTGACTCGCAAGCCAAAAAAGCAGCCCAAATCAATAGGGTTGGCTGGAGATGGAGATTTTCTCAACTCGAGAGTCGAGAAAGCAGCCCAAAGAAGTGGTTTAGCTGGGGATGGGGACTTTCTTGACTCGCGAGTCGAGAAAGCTACATCTGATGAAAACTATAAAGAAATAAAAACATTTAGCAATCCCAAGATAGACTAGCTTTCTCGACTCGCGAGTCGAGAAAGTCCCCATCCCTAGCCAAAGTGCTTCTTTGGGCTGCTTTCTCGACTCGCGAGTCGAGAAAGAAGCCAAAAGTGCTGTTTTGGCTGCGGAAGGGAACTTTCTCGACTCGCGAGTCGAGAAAGTCTCCATCTGCAACCAAACCGCTTCTTTGGGCTGCTTTCTTGACTCGCGAGTCGAGAAAGAAGCCAAAAGTACTATTTTGGCTGGGGAAGGGGACTTTCTCGACTCTGGAGTCGAGAAAGCCATCTAATGAAAACTAGAAAGGAATATCGAACAATATTTGATATAGCTGGCACTTGCTGCTATGGTGTTTTGACAGTGGCTTATACTTGTCAATTCTAGTGTTGGCGTGTCTGCAGACAATACTCTGCACTCCCGCTTTCCATACAAGTCTTTGATCCTTTGCGGTACTTCTTTTTCATTCTGCACCACTTGGGCTGCTCTCACCGAGTGTTGTCCATCAACCACCCAGAATCTAACCTCATTTCCCTTCAAGTCATTCTCCGAACTCCAGGGGAGCAAGTCACCAGTGCCTTTGTGAAATGGAATTACATCAGCTGGCATTAGATCGACCACGGGATGGCGTACCATAAGATTCAGTATCTCCAGCATGTGCGCCACATTGAACTCCCTGTGATTGAATAAAACAGCACTGCCAGTGCATACCTTTAGCTTTCTGATGTCGATCTTTAATTTATGGCTGATCCCTAGCCGGGTAGTACTGTGCTAATCTTTCCATTTTCTGGGCACCCTTCTGCACGAGCTTCATTTGTGCGTTTGCATCTAATAATTGTGAGTCCTCCATACCTTCCTCTTTTGCCTCTGAGTCCTCATCATCAGTGTTATTCTGGTCACTGTTCTCCCTATCGTGGTCTGTGTTATACGTAACTATCTCCATATTCTTATTGACACTGGAGTGCTTCAGACTCTTCAATATAGCAGATGTGAAAACTCCAGTGTTGAAGAGCTTTTCACGCACTCTGGATATCTCCATTCCAAGTTCTCTTGATGTAAGCATGCCATTCTCCCTCATGGCCTCGACATCCTTCCACCCGAGATTCTGGCAATTCACAGGCGCAACCTTCTTGACGGTCCCCTTAGCTTTGTTCATCGAAGACGATGAATAATTTAGGACTGACAATTTCTTGGTATGGTAAAATCTTCCTTTTTGAATATCCTCGATGTGCAAAGTCTGGTGCTTCTCATCAGGCGCAGCCACCTATAAAACAACACCAACCTTTCTGTATTTGTCTGAGGATCCATTCTTGTCCCGACACCAGAAGAACAAATCCTTCTCCTTGCCGGATACCCCAACTTCCACATACCACCAACACTTGCCGGATACCCCAACTTCCACATACCACCAACACTTGGCCGGGGCTTGAAGCTGCTCCTTTTGCAATCCAGAAATCACAAAAAAAGGGGTGCACCCCATGATCACTAGATCATCCCCCCGGAATCTTGGCAAAATCAAGAGTCAAGGATGAATTTGTCTGAGAAATTATTGGGATCACTCACTGGAAGACTTAGTGATGGCCTTCTGTCTTTTTGATTGCCCCGATCCTCCAGCTTCACCTGCATTTCTCTTGGTCGCCATGCTCGCAGATTGGGTCCGGCGCTCCGATTTGCTTCTCCTTTGAAGACTGCATTCGAAGAATTGAAGATAGAACCCTAAACCCTAAAACCCTTTCTTTAAAATTTAAATTAGTTCATCATTGCCTTTACGTGAGTGGTTGAATCATACAATACGGACGACTTTAGCCCGCCAGAAATTAAAAGATGGATTAGAGATGAAGATAGAACCCTAAACCCTAAAACACTTTTTTTTAAATTTTAAATTAGTTCATCCATGCCTTCACGCGACTGGTTAAGTGGTACAATACGGACGACTCCAGCCCGCCAGAATTTAAAATTCTCAATGAAAAGGCACGAAACAACCCGCTCAAATTCAAAAATCCGCTATGAAAAAACAAGAATTCAAATGCCATTCATTTTGCATTCTAAGGCACTCAAGACAGGAGTTGGAGGCGATGAGAGACCAGAGCGCTTGGTTTCCATAGCCACTGTTCCTTCGAAACAAGGGCGATTCTTGGACGTGAGCTCATTCCGAAGGCACTAACGATGGCGCCCACTAGCTGTGAGTACTCCTGAACGGAGGTGGTGATTATAGTTTTTTATGACTAAAATAGGCTAGTCTTTCCTGCAGTGGATTTGCTTGATGCCTGAGGAACCAAGGTAGCAGTGGGGTATGAGCTTGAATACAATGGGGTGTTGCATGGCAGTGCGATGGAGGAAGGATGGGCAAGAATAGCGTTGACTGATGTTGTTTGCCACGATGCGCCATTGATGCCACCATCGGAGGAGGCGAGAATGTTGGGAGAGGCTTCCGTCTCTATGATTCAATGGGATCAAGAGTTTTTGCGAACACAGGTTATTGTTGCTGCTCATAAATTACTGGATTGATCAATTAATCAAGAATCAAGCCTCCAATGGTGCCCTCTTCTCCATTTGGGAGTCAGCAAAGTGCAAATAATATGTATGCTTGCTCCTACTGACGTACTCTTCGAAAGGGGCATGTATGCATATCATTGGCACCTCGTAGTTTTCCAGTTGAACTAGAGGACTGATTTCAAGAAATTCCGTTTATGTTTCGTTACTGAAGGATAATTTAGGCATTTTGTCTTCATTGTCACTTCATTTGTATTATGTGACTTAAGGTGGTCGAAGTGTATGAAGGAAGCAAGCAAGGCTATGCTTCATCATGGAGGGGTGGTGGGTTTAGGGTATGCTTCATCATGGAGGGCCATATGTAATGTGCTTTCTTGACTCGCGAGTCGAGAAGAGTGCTTTTTGAGGGAGTCGAGAAAGAATGTTACCGTTTTGAGAAGGTCTGCCAATGCCTGCTTTCTTGACTCACGAGTTGAGAAGAGTGCTTTTTCATGGACCCTAAAAGACGACAACATGGGCCATATGTAATGTGCTTTCTCGACTCGCGAGTCGAGAAGAGCTTCTCATGGAGCAATGATATCGAACTAAAGGAAATCAATGAAAAGCGTATTACATTGAAAGGCCATTCAATTTTAGAATGGAGGCCAATTAGTTTGTCTCCCTCTCTGTTTGGTTATGAAGATCTTCGACTAACTTTTGAAGCTCTTCATTCTGAGCCCTCAGCATACGATTTTCAGAATCCATTCTGATCATTTGATGGATGTTGTTTTCAAGCTGATCGGACAAGGTGGCCTGTCTTCTTGCTATGGCCATTCCTTCAGACGCCAGATTTACTATGGCCCTGCTTTCAGTAATAGCCTGCATATTGGCCACTCTTCTTGCTATGGCCATTGCTTCAGAAGCTAGATTTACTATGGCCCTACGCTCATCATTACTAGCCTACATATGATCCAAGTATTGTAGTGGAAGTGAAGTGGGTGTCACTGGAATTGAAGGTGTTGCTGCTGATTGAACTTCTGGTCGTATTTGGGTAAAGCCTACCACGGAGTTCTGCTCACCTATTGGATGGTTTGGGAAGCCAGACATCTAAAACAAGAATGAAAACAAGAGTGAAATGTCTAAAAATGGTAGACAAAATTGAAATGATGGAGTACAGAAATGAAAAGTGCAGAAGAAAACTGTGCCAGGCGCGAGTTTTTATTCATATTGAGAAAATGTTTTACATCTAGAAACGCGCCGGACACGCTTTCGTGAACTCAAAGAAAATAGGAATGCCAAAGACCAGCATCATCAGCCAAATAACGTGTCAACTGCTTCGTATACCATTCTGAGATGACGCCATCATACCATTGATTAGGTACCCGAAGTCTGTAAAGCAATGCAGTTCGACGACTGATGCCCTCTTCAATTGCTTTCTCAAATCGGTTATTTGGTATGAGGGCGATCAACAACATGACAATTCTTAACATTCCTGTCAAGCGAGTGAAGCTTTCCATAGGCCTTTCCATTATCGAGGCACGAGGCTTGGCCACCTCTTCTTTTAAGCTACTTAGTGCCTGAAAGAGAACTAAATGGTAGACGGTCCATCTAGCCTTGTCATCCGGCTTAGAAGACGTGGAGTTCTGCTCACCTACTGGATGGTTTGGGAAGCCAGACATCTAAAACAAGGAAAAATAAATAAAAATGTGTAGAAATATAAGATAGAATTGAAATGATGGAGTGCAGAAATGAAAATTGCAGAAGAAAAATGCAGCAGGCATGAGTTTGTGTTCATGTTCCTTAGGTTTAGGGTTCAAGACTACTTGACTTAGGTTTAGGTTTACGTTTCAAGCGAACTCCACTTCTCGACTCGCGAGTCGAGAAAGCCTGCTCTATGTCCAAGATGACTAGGCCTTCTACTGATAACTTTCTCAAATAGCCTGCTCTATGTCCGAGTCGACTAGGCCTCCTACTGCTAACTTTCTCGATTCGCGATTCAAGAAGTGAAGAGTTGCTTTTCAGGGAACCTTCAAAAACCATAGGATTTTAATCTTGAAAGCACCTTGAGTTCCGTACCTCTATTCCCTCCTCTCCGAGTAATGGAGCCTAGTGTGTGAACTAGGCCACATTAAACCAGAGAGGAGGGGAATAAAAGATTGGGAATTGATGATGCTTTCAATATGATAGTCCATAGTCCTTGGCAGGACCCTCGTAGAAAGCAAGGCAACTCTTGACTGCTCGACTCGCGAGTCGAGAAAGCCTGTTCTATGTCTGAGTCGAGGGCATGCTAATGCTTGCTTTCTCGACTCGCGAGTCGAGAAGAGATGCCCTTTCATGGAGCCTTCAAATACCATAGCAGTTTCGGCTTCAAAGGAACATCAGTTGCCCCTCGTATCAAGTAGGGCAACTCTTGACTTCTCGACTCGCGAGTCGAGAAAGCCTGTTCTATGTCCTTGTACGGGTGGATTGGGTATGCTTCCTCATTGTAGAGAGTCACCCCGTAGTCCATATTCTCGACTCGCAAGTCGGGAATAAGGACTATCAGCAAACAGGAACTCTCGACTCGCCAATTTTTCACTCGCTCTTTTTCGAGCTTAGCCCACCATTGCTTATGTGAGGTGCAACTGTGGTACGCATACTTGGATTCCAATTATGCACACTGGAGTTATTCCCCACACATGCAACGGGTGGGTTAATCTCGAAAAAGAGCAAATGATGAACTCGACTTGTCGACTCGCGAGTCAAGAAAGCCCTGGTAGTCATTCTCTACTCGCCAATTTTTCAGTCACTCTTGCGCGAGCTTCACCATCCATTGCTTATGTGAGGTGCAACTCTGGTACGCATACTTGGATTCCAATTATGCACACCGGAGTTACTCCCCACACACGCAGTGGATGGCTTAAGTTCGAACACGAGCGAATGAAAAATTCGGTTGGAGACAACTCTGAGTCTTGACTCCCTGTTCACAATGGCAATATCCCTATTCTCGACTCGCGAGTCGAAAAACCTTGAATGTTTTACTGGAGGTGTGGAAGATTGTGTGCCTTCCTGACCCACGAGTCGAGAAAGCCTGGCCAGGGCGAGTGTTATTCTCAACTCGCGAGTCGAGAATAAGGACTACCAGGGCGATAGTTATTCTCGACTCGTGAGTCAAAAATAACACTCACCCTGGTAGTACTTATTCTCAACTCGTGAGTCGAGAATATGGACTACCAGGGCGAGTTTAGGGTTTAGGGATATCCTGCAAACTAATTTTTATGTTGGCCATGCTGTAGTCCTTATTCTCGACTTGCGAGTCGAGAATAAGGACTACAGCATGACCAACATAAAAGTCAGTTTGAAGGATATAGAACATACCTTCCACATATCCATACGGTTATTCTCCTAGCTCACCATTTCAGTCCAAATCCATTCCTACATAAAAGTAAAAAAAAAAAACCAAACAAGTTTGATCTTTTCCTTCCTCCACATCTTCAATCCTTTCTGCTAGCAGGAAAGAGCAAGAGAAATTGTCCTGAAGCAGCAAACAAGAACTAAACTAAGGCAGCCCAACCCTGACCAACCCATATCTTGAAAGAAAGGGCCTTCAAAGCATACAGAAAGAGGAAAGAGGAAGGGTTGTTGGAAGCATACAGAGTGGTATGTCATACAGACTGGCAATCAGCATTACCAACACAAGCCTTGAAGGCAATCAACATTACCAACTAAACTAAACTAAAGAAAAGAAAACTAAATAAATAAATCAGATGAAATCAAATGAATAAATCAGCAGATATATGAATAAATAAAAACTAACTAGAGAAATCAGCATGCACATACATGAGTAAATGAATAAATGAAGAAATATAGATAAAGGAAGAAAAATACCTCTTTGAAGGCGCTAAAGGACAGCAGTTATGGCGCCAGCAACAACGGAGAGGTCGAAATCAAGGTCGGAGGTCGGAGGTTGGAGGCCGAGGTAGAGATGGTCGAATGCCCCTTCGATTTCTGGAGCCATTATGGCTGGTGTGCGCCACATCAGCATACCTTTAATTAAATAGCTTCATTAGACCTTACTTTTTAATAAACCCTTAGGTTCAATTAACCCTTAGGTTCAATAGACCCTTAGGTTCAATTAACCCTTAGCTTCAATAGACCTTACTTTTTAATAAACCCTTAGGTTCAATAGACCCTTAGGTTCAATAAACCCTTAGGTTCAATTAACCCTTAGCTTCAATAGACCTTACTTTTTAATAAACCCTTAGGTTCAAGTTATTAAACCTAAGGTTATATTGAAATTCAAGTTGAACCTTAGGTTTTTATTAAACTTGCATTTTTATTAAGATTAGGTTTTAATTAACCTTTAATTATACCTTTAGTTCAAGTTAGTTATACCTTTTATTAATCTTGGGTTTTTATTAACCTTATGTTTTAATTAAGCTTAGGTTTTTTATTAACATTGGGTTTTAATTAACAGTAGGTTTTAATTAAGCTCGGGTTTTTAATTAACCTTAGGTTTTATATAACCTTAAGTTTTTTATTAAGCTTAGGTTTCAATCCACCTTAGATTTTAATTAACCTTAGGTTTTAATTAAGCTTAGGTTTTAATTAAGCTTAGGGTTTCAATTAACCTTGGGTTTTAATTAACCTTAGGTTTTAACTAAGCTTAGGTTTTTTAATTAACCTTAGGTTTTAATTAACCTTAGGTTTTTTATTAAGCTTATGTTTTCATCCACCTTAGATTTTAATTAACTTTAGGTTTTTATCGACCTTAGGTTTTTTATTAACCTTTAGGTTTTTATTAACCTTAGTTTTTTCATTCATACCTTGGTGTATGTGTAGGGGGCAGTTGCAGATGAAACCAAGAGAGACAAGGCCAGCTTGCAACAGTGTGCCAGCCATGAGGAGCCACAATGCCCCAGGCTCAAGTGGAGGAAAATGGAATGCATGTTGGTGCACCCGTGCACCAACACAGTGTTTGCAGAGGGTATTATAACAGCGGTGGATCCATCTGATAGTGTGAATGATAAAAGGCTAGGGGATGACCATCTCGATGTTGGTGTTGGAAAGATCCTCATCCAAGCTGATAACATGTCCCAAGAGGATTCAAGTGATTGTATTGTGTGCTCTGGTCTACTTGAGTCCCAAAGCCAATTGAGGTGGCCCATTAGACACATTAGGGACAAAGAGGGTGCATTGCTGGGTGGCTAGTCAAGTGAAGATTTAGGGAAGTCAACTGAAGATTCAGGGGACTTGGACATCGAAGAGCCACCCGTACAGGTAAGAAAGAGGCGCTACATATTTCATAAAAGACAGCCACAGAAAAAACAAAGGACTGAGAGGTGTTTACTCAGGGATCACAGAAGAGAAGCAACCAAAGAAAACATGTTGGATGTGAGGGGACGAGAATGCTGCAGTCTTGATTGCACTGTTCAATTCACCGTGGACAAACTTGTTGAGATAAGATCTCAATACATTGGGCAAGCTCAGAAGGATAGGATTACCTACATATACTCACTGTGTGGGAATGCATACTATGATGATGTGATAGGGATACTTCTCTATCATCTGAAAGGGTTCAGGGTTTGCATGAGAGCATTAAGATATATTCTTGGGATGAGCAAAAGTTCATTCTACAGATACTGGGAACAAGTTAGAAGAGGAGCCAAGGTCTTTACTCATGAAAATGCTCTCACTCTGAGACCTAAAGCAAACACTTTGAGAGCCATTGCAGTCGTCGAAAGTTTTGTGAGGTACATGTCCCAATCTATGCCTCATAAGTCCAAGGTGAATGAGCATGGCATTAGAATGGTCCAAATGGTCCTGCCACAACATTATATCCAAAAAGAATGTTTAAACGAGGTGAATGCAATCCTTGAGTCCACAGGTGGATGACCACTCTCACAATCCTCCTTCAGCAGGTTATGGGCTACACACTTTTCTGATGTGTGTGTGTTGCAACATATGCCATTCTCCAAGTGCAATATTTGCATTCAACTGAAAGACAAACTCGCATCAACTGCAATAAAAAAAAGAGAGAATGGAAATCAGAGAGAAGTTTGCAGAGCACCAGACCGACCAAATATCCTGTCGGCAACTATATTGGCAATGGAGAACATTCTCCCAGATGCAGCCTGACAGATATTTGTGTTTGATTCATGACAAGATGGACCAACACAAGACCTTCTTGCCGAAGTTGGATCCTTTACCAAAGCGTTGTCAAGATGCTTTTCAAATGAAAGTGAGTTTGGCAGGAGTCCTCACCCATGGGCGTGGCACTGGGACGTACAGACATTTCGTGCTTGACCTTTGGAAGGATGATCCGAATTTCCACGTTAGTTCTATTTTCAAGTGCTTGAGAACACTAAAGAGAGGCACCATAGAAGGTAGGAGGTACTCTCCTTCAGCCCCCATTTTCGATGCGTTGATGGATGATCAGCCACTAGCATACGAAAGGCAGATAACTGAACTCACATCGAAGGTGTTGACAGGAAGAAAAAGGACATGGGATGACTTTCCAAGCCACTGCCCGAGGAACTATGTGTTCAACTGGATAATTGTTGGAAAGAAAACAAGAATAAACCATCATTCAATTAAATTGGGATTATGTCTAGTCCCAAATCGCGCCGAATAGGCTTATTATAGGCCATTTTAGCTATA
>JAANSK020313708.1:0-19099 GCA_011763485.2 Isoetes engelmannii
AGAGGGTCTAATCTTGATCATCTTCATATCCAAGGTGTGGTGAGGATCTTCTTGAAGAACCCAATGGCCGTTAACTCCAGGCTGAAGAAGTAGTTGGGATGGGACACGCATAAGCCTGCTGGGGGCCTGATACTTTGCAAAGCCTTGCGAGACACAAGGCTTCATTGTTACGAAGGCATGATTGGATATTGCCAGAAGGATGTCGGTAAACGGCATCACAAGCACCACTTCAAGAATGTCACTGCAGACCAAATTGAGAGAGGAAAGAATCTTTATGCCCTCTATGGAGCAGGGGACATAAAGAACTGTGCCGTGCTTGATAATCGCAACCTCTTTGCCAAAGCCAAACACTTCCACATGTATCATGGAAAGAGGAGGGTGGCTGCATCCCTTATCCATACGGTGCGTAGCATGCTTCAGACGGAGAAGTTTGTCTTCAGTGGAGCATGGGTCCTTCCTACAAACACTGCCTTCATCTCCCAAGAGCATGTTGAGGCCGCTTGGAGATTGACGTTAAATCCTACCCATGCCACACATAGTGATGTGAGAAATGTGCTTTTTGGTCTGCCTGCAGGAATAGTGCCATTAGAAAGAGTTGGAAAAGGAAGAAGACGTTACTGGGATGCGTGTGCCAGCACTGCTGAATTTGAGGCAGTATGCGATGATGAGATGGCGGATTTGGATCCGATGGATGAAGAGGGGCCCTCTTCCGGAGCCAATATGAATCCTCCCTTTAGCCCTTGGCAAAGTTTCATTCCTATGTAAACAGATGATCCTACTTTTTCTGCTATGTAGATCAGATATGCATGTGCTTTTTCATGTACATATGTTTACTGGTTTGTTGTTCTAGGTGTAGATACTGAAAGGGAGAAGATTGAATCTGTGGCGGATGAAAACGTGGTTTTCAATCCTACACCGTGGACACTGAGTTCGAGGAGGAGCAGTTTGACATAGCTCATGTTGGTGATGCTAGCATTTGAATGATTCCACTTGCATGTAGATGTGGACTTATTTGCAGAGCAGACTATGATGTCTATTCGAGAATGCAAAACTGCGTTGTGCAACACTATGCAGCGGTTGGATGAAGCACTGCACTGTTTAGATATGGATGATCTGAAAGTCTCGCTCAAGCAACGCCGTGTGTTCAGAGGACACATGAACCTGGTGAGGGCGGTATTGATAAGGCATTTGAACACCTTGGAGCGCCTTGGACGGGATCACTTCCGCACCATGCAGTCATGTTCCTTGTAAATATGTTTATGATCTCCTGTTCATAGAGTGGGCGGATTCTGAAGTCATGCCAGAGTCTTTGCCATGTTTTGTGCACTAGTTTTGAGAGCCATGTTCTGGTAGAGCCGAGTTTCTCATGTACAGCCTCTCTTGTTTGGCATTGTAATATAATCAAATCTGATATTTGCATCTACATTTCGTGTTTTCCAAGTTACGTTTCATTCTGTTGTTCGTATGGGTGTATGGACATGCTGCTAACTAATTCCACGATGTTTGGAATATTTTGGTTTTCTATGCAAGACTATTGTTGTCTCTTCTTTTTCCATGTATTTGAGATCCTTTGGGGAGCGTGTTAGAATACAGGGGGCTGAGGTGTAAAATCGCGGGCCGTTGATCTGGCAGAATGCTTGGCATATTCTGGGATCCAATGATCCCAAAAAAAAAATTAAGTGATACACCCATTAAGTGGTATCTGTTGGTGGTTGTTGGGGGGGGGGGGGGATCATAGCCATTTAAGCTAGTGTTCATAGGTTTGCCACCGTAGCTTTTCAAAAGTGGAGCTGGTTGGCGAAATAAGTATTGTACCATGACAATTGTTCGAACTAAGATGTAGATTGTTCAATCCTTTATTGTCTTCTTGTATAAGCATTGATTCCATGTTATTTCAAGACTACAAATTCCATCAATCATATCAATCGATATTAGAGCACACTTCTGGCGTTTATAATGGAGCAGCGAGTGATGGAAGCAGGAAAAACATTATGTGGTCTTATCTTTAATGGGATAGAGGTATCATGGAACCAGTAGTATTACATAAGCAGATGCATACAAGCGAAGCAAGAAAAAGAAAGCAAGAAAAAGAAAAGGGTTTCTTTTACAAAGCATTGAAGACGAAAAAATTTTCCAAAATTTTTGAAACTAAAGAGACTAAAACTGTATAGAATTACATGTTTCTGATATTACCTTTCGACATGGTTGAAGAAGACTTATGTTCTCGGACAGGATACTATTCCACTACGTTATTGAAGCGACAACGAGCTATTGAAGAAACAGACTGGCTAACTTAGAACAACATATCTTTGAGCACACGACTTCATGAATGATAAAGGAAGAGAGAATTGAAGAAGACAAAGAGTTACCTACATAAACCGCGTGATCAAAGAGATATTCACCCAGTTGAGACTTACTCATGATCGGAGACATCCAGTGATGGAAGTTGTGGTGATCCTAAGCATGAAAAATATTTCTGGAGAGACAATCGGAGACTAAGCTTGTGAAAATTAGTGATGACTAGAGCCGAAGTCCATAGCCAAAACCTTAGCTTGTATGTCGACTACCCAAAAGAAATTGTTGGTGCCAAATTTAAAGCTACTATCTATCTATTTTCTTTATTCCTATCATTGTTTTGACAACCACCATTGCCAAGCTACCAACTGCTATGTGGATATGTAAGTATCACATGCATATTACTGCTCAAGTATTTAACTATTGTTTCATATCTCGAGATTTATTTCAATTAATACTTGTGTTCAATGCATACGCATATACGTTTAATTATTTGAATAGAAGAAAGTTTCAAATAATTACTTTAAAATTACTTCCTAGTGGAAGAGAAAAAATATCTTTCCTGTCCAAGTTAAATAGTGATATTTAACTTGAAGATTCAGAAAGGGATTCTTTCTTGTTCAAGTCAGGTTGGGATAATTTGCTTGAAGCATCGGAAAGGGGAATAAGTGGGCATACCATTCTTATTCAAGTGAGGGAGTCCTATTTGAACGATCAGAATGGGGATCTTTCTTGTTCAAGTGCGAGACCTCCCTTAGGGAACAAAAAGAAAATATTCTCAGGAGGGTAAGATTAATTTTGAGAAGGGAAGTGCTAACACATTTTTTAGTAGTTGATCAAAGGGTAACAATAATTTCGAGAATGGAAGTGCTAATGCACTTTTTTGAAGTTGATCAATGATCAACTTTGAAAATAGATATTTCATGAATTTTTTCTAGATTAATGGAAATCGAGGACGATCAATCGTGAGAAAGGAAAGGTTGTTATGGTACAAGCATGGGGGAGTTGTCCACGATGAAAGAGCTATAGAAAAAATGGCAAAGATTTATAAAACATTATTTTCAATGTAGCCTAGTAACATATGAGCAGTGCAAAAGTACACGAGTTTCATCTTCAACCATGTTCACCATGCATTCTTTGCAAAATCTCTCTTCCTTTGAAATTTTTGACCACCTGTTTGTTCCTATATGCAATCTGCGAGAACTTGTTCTATATCTTGCTATGCATTCAGTGATGACTTTAAGATGTGATATATCGTGAAAATGCTATATTTCACCAATTTTATAAATCTGAATTCGATGGTTTAGTAGGATGCATAAGCTCAAAAGATTTATAAAATTGCCAGAGTTTGATAATATTGCATCCTAAGCATATAAATTCACCAAATTAATGGACATTTTGTAGTAGGAAATCTTAATTTTTGGTTAGACATTTTAATTCTACTAAATTCACTTCTATAAAAAAAATTAAGAAAATAGAAAACAATCGCCACCATTTCTATGGTTTAGAAGTAGACAGAAGATGATAAAGTCATCACTGTATGCATTGTTTCAGAGGTCCGAGAATTTGAGCTTTCAGATAGTTTTGCTTGGAGTACACCAATAAAGGATTATTTTTGAAATAGGCGTGAACCTTTCTCTGACCAGAGCTTTTCAATAACTCGCATCTGTACTAGATCTCGGACACGAACAACAGTGTCCAATAGCTGGTACAAGGATATCGTCCACTCCCCCTTTCTCTGCCCAAATATTCACATCCAGATACCACCCTGAAGTCTTTAATTGAGATAGAACCATCTTAAGCAAATGTCCATCTTGCTGTTTATGGATCCTGGCATCAAAGTTCAAAGTCTGATACAAAGCTTTGGCTTCAAGAGGGAGCATGCTAGCTTCAACTCACATTATAATCATGATATGATAATGAATAGTACGTCCTTCAATAAAACATTATAACTTAAAGAATTTGTGATTTAATTCCCAGTCTGATAATAGAATTCATGCTGAGAAAATGTTTAATGGAGTTAAAACAGATATTTCAAACCATCTAGATTGACAAGCAAACAATTACCCTTCTAGATTGGGTGTTATATTCAAGCATGCTCCTCTCATATGCTGCAGTGTTAAACATGGTATAAATAATGATGGTTCTATGAATGAAATAGACTATCCGGCACATAATAATAAGGTCCCATAAGCTCTCTTTAGACGATAAATAAATGATGTAATTCCATGGCTCTAGTTTCAAGCTGCATGTCCTAGGTTTTGCTATAAGAGGATGCTCATGTACATACAGATCTAAAAAGCAAAAAAGGAATACAATATATTTTAAATATACAAAAAACTCTGATAAATGGGAAACACCTAGGTTTGGTATTCTACCACAAGGGCACGGTGGGGATTCAATTTGTACACATAACTTATTTCTTCTTCAGATGTTATGTTCATTGACCTTTAACAAGGTTTATATCAGATTCTCTTTCTCTACTATTTCTATTGTTTCCTCTAACGTCCTTAGAACTGTTTTTAATAAGTTGTTTTAAAGAAGCTGAGTATCACATGTAATCAAGTCTAGACCTTAAAGAAAATGATACCTGTTTTCTTAAAGGGCTGCTGTACTCAAGGTCTGGGTCTCTACCACCTTTCCCAGTACCCAAGATACAGAATCATACATCAATGATTACAATGAATCAAGTAACAGAATATAACATGAGATCACATCTATCTGTCCTAAACTTACACTGTTGGGTTCGTTGGGTAGTTCTTGGCATCTATGGGTTGGATAGGGTCAAGAATGGCCATAGACTGATCTGCAAACATCAAGAATGCTATGGCAGTCGACACATATTCGATTCCTGACTGCCTAGTATTCCTCTGAAGGTGTCAATTGCTCAGTACTGCATGTTCTTGTAATGTCAACTGATTACTTTAATATTATAGATTCTTATACTCAATCGTTCAAGGTCAAAATCTTATGTACTGAATGTATGTGCAAGGGTGCACCAGAAGTTAGATACCTAGGTAATTTGGGAGCAATATCTAATGTAGCTTTTACCTTTCACCTTTCCAGTAACAAGGGCCTATACAATTGCCTATTGTATTCGAGGCCTTTGGTAATTAAACATGCCTTGAGCATAATGGGGTAATGTAAATGCATGTTGGTGACATTCAGATATTGAGCATGTTATGATGCCCTAGCAATCAAATGATCACATGCCAATGGTTTTCTTTTGTGGAAGTTTAAATCTGGCGACCAAATCAATGCATAAGATGTCGCTTATTATGGATTCCCAACAAAACCACGCCCTCCATAAGAACATGAACAAACAATAGGAGTATTGCCAACAACTTCAGGAATTTGTATCTCAATAGCTTGAACCATCAAGTGAAAATTTAATTCATTACTTGAAGGTGTACATCCCTGTGGGTTTGTCTGCGTAAAGTGCTATTTGCTAGGGATTTTGCATTCAATGCTCCATCTCTCCTCTTGAAATGACCATTATGTGACATTTTATTAAGGAAATAAGATTATTGAATTTGTTTTGATGTTGATGGTTTTCTTGTGTCTTCATAGCAATATTATATTTCGTGGCAATCAATGCACATAATCATGCTTGTTATCAATTCTCAGCAAGGTACTTGCTCCATTAGAACATGAACAATATGTGTACAATATGTGTATTGCCAACAACTTCAAGAGTTTGTGCTTCA
This sequence comes from Isoetes engelmannii, assembly GCA_011763485.2. Classification (NCBI taxonomy): domain Eukaryota; kingdom Viridiplantae; phylum Streptophyta; class Lycopodiopsida; order Isoetales; family Isoetaceae; genus Isoetes; species Isoetes engelmannii. The sequence goes on from JAANSK020313708.1 coordinate 6,003, forward strand.
AAAAAAAAAAAAAAAAAAAAAAAAGGGGAGGTTACAATTTCAACCATAGAATGAAAATCCAATTCATCGCTTCAACATCCGATTGGCCATCTGCTAGGAATTTTGTATATTGAAATTACCATTAAGTGGAATATTACCTAGGGAATAACATCTAATTGCAATTTTATGGATAGACTAGTAACAGTGCCCAGTGTTGCTGGGCAAAAGTTAGCAATCTGTAAATATGAGAATTTTGCGGATTCACTTTGAAAGCATGATGTCTTGGATTTGTTCACATGTAATTTTAATGCATGGTAGCATAATTGTACTATTGTCATGTGTTGCTGCAAGAAACACAAGAGCTAGAGTGCAGCGGCCTGATATGATAATTATAAGCCATCTTCTTGGGGGTCTGATTACCCAGCATAAAGACAAGTGAGTTTCTTTGAATCGTCAGCATTCATTTCGCAGAGGAATCCAGTGACACCTTGGTCAGAAGTAGAGCCAGTTCTAGATTCTTAATCAGCTTTCCCTTCCTGTTATTAAGCAAATGTTGAATTTCCCTTTGATTGGACACTGCTGATTTGCAGTGTTGATCGTAGCTAGTTAAACCAATGTTTATAGCTTTGCAAGTATAGCCTTGCAGAGGTGAATCCAGTTGGGCGAAGCATCGGTTTCATGTTGTTTCAAGAGTCCAAATTCCCTCAATCATATCATAAATTCAGCATGCTTCCATCAAAAAAGAAATTCAAAAACTGTATTCTACTTCATGCACGTAAGATTAGGCCAAATCCGGAATGCTTTGATCAAAAGAGAAATTTAGAAGCAAGCTTTGTAAGCAAGAATGTTTTTCGTACTACATGCACATAAGAGTAGGCCATAGAACTAGTACCTGCAAAATGCATTTAACCAACAAAGCATTCATCAAACCACAATAAGATTCAGTAATACATGCAAAATCATCAAGAAGAACGCATGACAAAAATTACAGATCCAAACTCCATTTGCTACGATGGAAAAAAATTATTTTCGACAGTAAAACACGTCGTTTCGGATGCATTTACGTGATTTTTGCAATATAAAGAGGCATTTTAGTAAATATCCTTGGAGTTTGTTCACGTGGTTCAAGATCACTGCCTTTCTAAACCTTGACTACACTTGTTGGCTCGGTCTTAATGATCTCTTATGGTTAATCTTTTTTCATCTCGACAATTTTACATGCATAACCCACAAAAAAGAACTCGGCCCCTCCCCCCAAAACCTCCGTCATCATGCAAGTCAATGCAGGCATGCATGAATGCATGGTGCACCCTTGCATAATATGATTATGTGAGCATCATCATTTGCATGCAAATTTGACTGCAAGTGGTGTTCATATAATAGCCTATTGCCATGATGTCCTTGGTAGAAACAAGATGAACCAGATGGCTCTTTCTCTCGCATTGCTTGCAATCATGTTTGCCACCCTCTTGGTTCTAGTTTCTTCTTTCGAAATGTTGGAAGTAAGAGGGCGCGAGCGATGTGAATCTGAATCGTCGTTGGGTGTGCTTAAAAAAGTCTTGTTCCCTCTCCAGGAAATCCCGCAAACATGAAAAAAATTGAGGAAGGTACTCGATATCGAGAGTTCAATTCTATCGCATCCAGAGAGAGCCAATGTGGCGAGAGACACTTTGAACAGGGAATGAAGAAGAGAAGATGTGAACATGGGAGGCAAGAAAACAGTCTTGATGTTTTGCCACAAAGAGAAGATGGAGGCAGGGAAAGAAATGAGCACGACGAGATTGATCAGAGATGGAGAGGAGTTAGCACTAGAGAGAGAAGGCGAGAGAGAATGGAGAGGAGCCACCACTTGGGACCAAGGGTGGCGTTTTGCACTAGAACAAGGGGTGACGTTTTGAATGTCAAGGAGTAGAAAAAAGCACTACAAGGGATGGGACGTCAAGATCACGAAAGAGGTGGGCGTCAAGATCAAGAGGAGGATGGGACGTCAAAAAGCCAACAGCCAACGAGAGAAGGGAGAGTGAATACGAATGCTAAGAAAAGAGGTCATGAAAGATCCGGCCCTTGCTAGTAGCATCCCATTTGCATTGTTCCATGCCATGGAGCAAGAACAACAGATCATAATTACGACACGAAACAACATTCTTGTTTTCTCATGTTGTGTTTCACAATAGATCATTCAACTCATATCTTGTTGTATAAGTTTAAAAATGTTGATTTGGCGGGTTGTTTTTCACTTTTTTCAAACATCTAAAACGGGAAGGTTAGAATAGCAAAGACGATTCTCCGTCGGAACCCACAGGTCCAAACTGATCGATGGGCTTAAGGCCGCAACTATTATCAGGCCCTTCATCCTCAGACTCGGATTCCGAGTCAGTCAAGTAATTCGTCACAAACCCAGCACTCTGACCTCGTTTTGAATCCTTCTTTACAGTTGCTGCAATCCTTGATTGCTCCTCTTCTGTGAAATCTTCAATAGCTGAAAGTGCCTTCAATCCAGTTGGGTCACTTGTGTCAGGGGAACTGACCTTTCGTTCAACTTTACTTTTCCCTGTTCATCATAAGAAGAGTTGTACTAAAAGAGTCATTCATTAGCTAAAACATCCAAGCAAGATGAAAAGGCATGACCTGCTGTAGATGCCTCCATACTTATAGACATTCCTCTTATCATTGGTGTGACTGGAATTTTGTCAAACTCGTGTTGAGCTCCTAAAAAAGATTTGCTCCAATGAGATGGTCCAGGAGTGCTTCCAATGCCTTCATAAGCTGTGGAAAATGAAAAAAGAATAAGCGGAATAGAGTGGTTATGTCAAAGCTTATCAAATGCTTACATATATGAGGCAAAGGGACGTCCAAAGGTGCACTCTTCGGACTTGATCTTGACTTAATGTCATGTATGTGTGTCAATTTATAAATAATGCAGGAAAGTAATGCAACAAAGAGTACAATTGATGCACAGACATATCCCATCACAAGAATAATGTCGTGATCTCTCCACTGAAATGCATTTTGAGGTGGGAGAGAGAGCTTCATGGATGTTGCAAAGGACGAAAACATATTTGCAAGAGTTGTTGCATCAGGAAGCTTGACGCAACTCTCATTATATGAAAGTGTCCACCCAGGGAGGCAATAAGAGCAACCAATGCCTCCATACCCTTTAACAAACAAATTAATGTCAGCACAAAGACACTACGGTAAAACGTGTATCGGATTCTTATCATAATTTGAAAGTGACCTTCACCTTCAAAACAGCTGCACTGTCCTGTTGTGTCCATGCACAGGCCATGTCCAGAACATGGTGCACCTGGTGTCTTCCCAGCTGGACATGGGGAAGAAACATATGGGCAATCTTGAAGACAGCAGGAAGAAGTACCTGTAGAAGCACTTTCACCTGTGCTTGTACAACGTTCACCTTGCTCGCAAATTCCATTACCACAAATGCCAGACCTTTTCACATTAAGCAGTGACAAAATAGTCACATTGTAAATAATCTGCAGGAGCACTAAATGCCTTTACGCTAAAGCCAACAATCAACAAAACCAAACGCATAGGTTATTATTTCAAGAAACCTTAGAAACATCAATCGGGCTTGTAAGAAGAGTTCCAGGTCCCAACACAACAGCAACATCTGGACGTTGGATGTAGATATCCCGCTGCGGAAGCAAAAGGACAATGTGGGTCAAGAAAAGAAGTTGTGTTTAGGGATAAAATAACTAGAATGCCCTGACTGATTGATCATTTTGATGAGAAATCAAGGCCCATCATAGTATTATGCACTAGATATAAAAGGTGCATGCGAGGTGGTTAAAAGAAATTTAGTCAATCTGGCATATTTGTTGGCATAACCAGATATTTGTACCAGATATTTGTACCAGATCTTACACTAGTTGGAATCACTGTAATGTTAATTTCCACATGGCCAATAAAGACCGATTGTTGCAGACAAGGTGAGATATCCAAGGACGTGAGATCACACGTCTCTCCATTCATGCTATGCACTTGAATGCCAGCTACAGAGACAGAATTGTCACCCAACTTCAGCTTAGAAGCAACCTGTTAAATTGGGGTAAGCACCTTCAATAAAAAGCTATTCATTTAGCACCATTACAAATTCAAGACCAAGTAATACATTCACCATTATCTAGGAATCAAATGGAACATGTATGCAACAAGAACAATGACATTTTTAATGTGGCAATAAGTCCAATCTCCATGGTCATATTTTGTATACTAGCACAGTAACCTCTTCTGAGAGTAATTTATATTGGAAGGAGATGATTGCCAAAAGTAAATCAGATTTTGTCAGGTAGTAAAGGCCTTCTCTGTTAGAAAACAACAAAAGGCCATTCTGTTCAGAAACACAACTAAAACAACGAATACTCAGTATGTAGTTTAAGTCTTGCAGCAAAAGCAAGCCTCGCCAATCTCTCAGTATTATTCTTATGAGTGGAAAGCAGTCTTCAAGAAGCAACAACAGCATCCCAAGGCAAGAATTTTGGATTGAGTGACATGAATGCAAGTCATAGACGAGATCCAACTACTAAAAAAAAGGTAGCTATGGAGTTCTCCATTTTAGATCTTGCAGTCAGCATCTAAGCTGGCACATACATAGACACCTGGCACATACATGGACAGCTGATAAAGCAAAACCCACCATGTCTGATGCGCTTTATGTAATCCAATTTTCATGAATATAGTTGTCATAAAATGCAGAGAACGCAGCAGCATATAAAGACTTGCGAAAGGCGAGGGAAGCAACAAACAAACAACAAGAAATCTCTTACTGGTCAGCTTCAAGATGGGTATTATTGACCTCTTTGGAAGAGTTTTCCAAAGCTTCGGCTCTCTGTCTCACATAATGATGTTGATACAATGTCTGCAGGAAAGCTCATCCAGTTTGATTGGCTAAAAAAGTTTTGGAATGCTGCTAAAGGTTGGACCTGAGATAAAAGAGGATGAGATAAACAAAGAATCAGGCTTTCTTATCCACATCTAGCGAATTGGGATGAGGCAAGTTCATACAAACCAGCTTGATGGCTCTACTTCCAATTTTCCACAGATTATAGTGGTAGCGCCAAAGGACATTCTTGACCTGACCTGGGCAGGAATGCTTTGGACAAGCTGATGTGGCTGTTTAATTGATGTGTTACTTTAGTTATCAATCAGTGCATCCACTGAATGTAACTCCAAGTAAAGTCATTATTAAAAGTTGCTTTGATAGCCTGTTAGGGCATAGCTTAAAATAAGGACCTTGTCCTTCATGCCATAGAGGGCAGACATGATGCAGAACCGCAAGGTCATCTACAGAGTCGGTGGAGAACATAACTGAGGACTAAACAAAGATAACTAGAAAACAGCTATACAGAGCATTCGGAAACAAAATGGGGAAATGCAGCAAGAGGATTTATTTTTATCTTGGGTTTAAGCTCACTGACGTGCAGCACATTTCTTAGCATCTTTATTATTACGCACCATCACTTCGGCAATAAAAAGGAATAGCAAGATCTTATTGGAGACTTACATGGTCCATCGAGGAAAGGAGGAACCATGTGAATAGATTCAAAGATTCCAAATCTGATGAATAGTTTGTAACGTTTAGATGCAATGTCATATTTGTTGCACAACTTGTACCATCTCCATTGCATACATGGCAATCATCAAGCATGCCACTCTCACAACATATTCCTTTCTCATCTCGAATTGTAGCACAACATTTACCCTGTGAATCAATTGACCTGTAGCAAAAATACGACCATCTGAACGAGAAAATAACATCAAATATCAAATCAGTAGCATAGGAGGGCTAATAGATATCCATTGCACTTTCTTTTGTATAAGGGTTCGAGGAGCCCCTTCGAGAAAAGTGACCCTTCCTAGGGAGCATGTAATTGTGCGGTGGTGCATAAGAAATAATTCTACTTAGAAAGACATATAAAAGAAAGGAGTTTACATTTTTGTCAGGGTGATTTTAAGTAGTTGTTAGAAACATTCTCTTGTAGATGCCCTACATGTCCTGCTTTGTATAAAATGCAAATCAGTTTCTCTCCTAGATGGTGATGCCTTTCACCAGACAGAGACGCATGGAAAAATTAAGTACAGAAATTGCTGTACTTATATGTGACTCTGAGCTTGGCAATATCATACTTTTATCAAGCTTATTTGAACAGTGCAATGAGTGCTCATATCCAGTTACTTCGGCAAATACTTGTAAAAGTACTCGCAACAAGGAAAGCTGCCCATTCGGCATTGAAGCTGGGTCTACCTCTGCTATAAGAAGGTTTATCAACAACTATCTTCACTCTCAATCTGGCATTTGACCTTTGAGATTGTTAAATAAGTTTTTTTAAGGTGCGAAAAAGGCTCAAGTTTGCATTGTTTTTTCCATCATTAACATATTGGTCTTACCTTGCTTTTCCATCACACAATCCACATTGGTCAAGCGTTCCACTTTCACAACAATACCCATCCTGGTATGCATATACATATCAGTACTTATATAAGAACCAAGATCCCCAGTAAAGCATTCAAGATGGTACCTTGTCCAAAACTGCCCACAGGCTACTGCAGCACTGCTGGTGTAGATCCACAAGCTGGCAGCATGAGGTTGTCCCATTGGATAAGTATCCTAGATGTCCAGAGCAAGATTTTGGACGATCACAGTACATTCCTTGCCAATCATCATAGCAAGAACACACTCCTTCCTGCAAGAAACAGGAAAACAAACTAATACACACTTTTGCACACGATAGCAGAAGAATTTATATTCTAACTTCTGTTAGTAGACACTAATAATAATGACCATTAGTTCATCTCTCTTTAGTTAATCGTCTCTTTCACAGGGTTGAATTTATTAGATGCTGAAATCAATGGCTCTTAAATTTCTCCCCTGTTACAATCTCAACACACAGCTTGGCCTCCATTCTCATCCCATAAATTTTGCAAGCCAATGCACACCCTTCTAAAGTGATTAATGACCCTAATAAGCATTTACTTCAAGCAAAAAGCCCCTTCCACGGAAGCCCCAGTTCATAGGTATTCAGAGTCACTTCATTGGGTGGTAAATTTTATCTTAGTTTTGCCCCTTATTTAGTTCTTGAATGCAGCAGCACTTTAAGCAAGTTCTCCTAACAGCATCCAAGACAACATCAAAGGATTAAACTTTTTACCTGGCAGATGCCATTTCCCAAGCAGCCAATGGATGAGCATCCCGACGTCGAATTTTTACAGGACATGGTACTTTTTGGCTTCGTTCCATTGCACATATCTTCAGAGCTTTCAATCCCCAAACCGTTGACACACTAGATATACATGCATGAGGTAAGGCCAAAAGCAGTAAGTAAGAAAAAGGAAACATGACAGAAATTATGAGAGACCTGCACAAGCCTATTTGTTGATTCTTGGCTCTCATTTGAACAATCTTGCCAAGGACCAACAAGCCACGCATGTGTTTGACAAGGCTATGCAGTTTTAATACCAAAGTCATTAAAGACGTAAGAAGCAAACTCAAATGGTTGTAGAAAAACCACTACCTGACTGTTACATCCTTCAACTGTAGCTGGCGCAATGCTTGAACATGCTGATGCAGCAACCTGAGTACCATTGAGATTACATGTTGGAATTCTCTCTCTCTTTCCACCGCCACATGCTGCATTGCATCTGCTCCACCTTGGGACATTCCAATAAGAGCTGCCACAACGCTGGGTATTGCAAGGCTGTGTCTCCAAATAGCTCTGTTTTTTACCACAATTTATTGGATCGACAATGGAGCCCAGGTTGTCTAAACAGATAATCTCCCTGTAACAAAAACACAAGAAGGAACACTTCAAAAAGCTTTTAAATATCACAAGCAGCAACCATCAGGTAAAAGGTGGCACACGAGATGAAATTTGTTTCCACAAGATAAAGATATGCTAATACTCATGTACAGTTCCATGATTGTGTATACTTTTACAGGGCCATGTTTTGCTTAACTAGTTTTTTAAAACCGTCTGCCATGTTCTTTCTTTTAAGTTGAACTAAAACTTTCACTATTCATTCAGGGGCTAAATAAAGCAGTCTGAAACTCATAAGACAACCACCACAAAGGCAATTCATCTCCGCAGCAGAAGCCCTAAAACCATTTTTTGTATAGAGAAGGGGTCATGCTGCACCTAAGACATTCCCACAAAGCCGAGAGCCCCTGGAAGCGAGGGAAAAACCATCAAAACGAATATGACACAAAGAGGCCTTGCCAAACCTCAACACAGGTTGAAAAGGCAAACTCATGCTCCAAGACCAGCCAAACGGATTCTGATTCCTGGACATGGCAATAGGCCCCTTTCCACTGCCTCGACAATTTACAAAGTTCTTGCATGTGACGTAAATTCAGATCCTTGTGGATGAGCAAACCCAACCCCGCTTATTCTATGACAATAGGAACGATTCAAAACATCAACTACCTTAAATAAAACCAAAAATCAGACGACTGTATGCTTCGGTGGTAACTCTCTGTGCAAGTTGGAAGGCAGAGAGAGATGACAAGGACTAGCAGAAATGCTTTCATCTCTTTTCACGCCGCACTTTGCTACTAGAGTTTGATTGACAGTAAGTAGGGCTATGTGGGATACCTTTGTGTCACTAGACCTTTGGTTCTGTATATCACTAGCAATTAAAATCCCATAAGAGATGATTGATCCGAACCTTAAACAACAGAAAAACTTCATGAGAAAATCAGAAATTCTTGGCCATTCTTTGATCAAAGGATAAACTTTCACCTTGTCTGATTTCCTGTTCCACACGTTCTGCTACATTCACTCCAAGGAAGTTTGTGTAAGCTATAGCTTGGACAAAAACCAATGTTGCATGGCTGAAGAAAGACAGACGTGAAAAGATCAAATAAACCTATACTTGATTGAACTTAATGGAAAATTTATTTGCCAAAGATCTACAGATCACATATCATGCCTGCTTTATCTCAGGTGACTGAAGATGCCCACAGTCTGAGTAATCTGTCTTGACAAATCCAGTAGTAAAACACTCCATAATTGCAACCTGAACATGACATCAACTCACATTAAGACGAAAAAATCTGATAAGCAACAATAATTCCAGAAGAGTGGCTGATAGCATATAATGATGTTTCAGAATTATAAGTTGGCAACATTTCAAAACAATATGTCTGCAGTCAAGATTTCAATCGCTAAACCTCCTGATATGGAGAGGTGTAATTACCTGCAACCCTCCTCCACAGTTCTTGCTGCAGGGACCCCAAGATGTTGGAGCCCAAAAGTATAGGGATGAATAATTCACAAGAGGCAATTCTGGTACCAATGGTCTGCAAGAGACTGAATTCCAAATCGTGCACACGTCACCAGTAATAGATACAGTTTTGAAAGATTCTGCAGCTGCTCTCCTATGTAGATGGAACTCTGAAATGTAATAACGTAATATCACTTAGTTCTTTTGAAGAATAAGAATTCTGTGCTTAACTCTGTGAAAAGCAACTTCTTTTGACATATGAATTCAGATAAATTTTCCAAGTATATTTCAAAGAAATTGAGAAGAAACTCGTGCCCCAGACTTATTTACAATGAATCTCATCATCATATTATTCTTCCCCTCTAACTTTTTTATTTTTCTTCTCCTCATATTAATTTTTGCATAAATCGCATCAGCTTGGGTCCCCGCAGCTGGGTCAATGCAGACTTCCATGAAATTTCCATACATATTAAGGACATGCATAACTCCAAGTGATCTTCCACTCAAGATGCAATTTTACAAAGATCACTTCCTTGAGATCAATGAAGATGGTTTCATCCAGCGACCAGGGTATCTGAATATTCACCTAGCACATAAAGTTAGACATGCTATTGGTCAGCTCAGGTCTCATCTCATCAGCTTGAGATTGAGGCTGGCCGTGTGTGTAGACCTAAGGTCAAGTGCTCGAAGGGGATCTGCAAATTGTGTTATTTGAATGCAATTGAGTCATCTGAGGAACCCTTCATTTTTATACGTCCACTATAGTTTGAAATACAGGGCAGGTTCCATTGCCTGTGTTTGGAACCTACCTCCCTTTCAAAACTCATCAGATATGCTGACCAGAAATGCATAGCTCTATTCCTTCACCAAATGATTGATCATAGAAGAAAACAGCTGAAGGAGCAGGCTGGGGGAAGACTGGATAGGAAAATGACCTTCCACAAAGACAGATTACTCACCAAATGATTGTTCGTAGAAGAAATCAGCTGAAGGAGCGGGCTGGGGGAAGACTGGACAGGAAAATGACCTTCCACAAAGACAGATTACTCTCTTTCTCATTCGAACTGATAATGATGATAAATGAAAGTCAGGTCCTCTTCCTGGGCCATCTAATCCGATTCCAAGAGGAGTAACCACGGAACTGTCAAAAAGAACAAGCGGGCAGCAAAGGAAAAACATAAAGAGTTCTTTAAAAGAGAAAACAAGTCTGACATCACCTCATACTTTGAGCCAGTGGCTAGGAAAAAGACAAAAGTTTACTAGTCTCAATGTTTCAGTTTTTCTTTTCTCATTTTTATGCACCATATCTAAGAGGCTGCAATGTGCCTTAGCTGTACATGGTTGCTGTTATAATTGGTCTCATAAACCCAAGTGGTCTCTGGTAGATGTTAATATAATCTTTCTTTCTACTCTCCATTTCTCACTTCCTTAGGGTCATGTACCCTCCTACTTTCCGTTCTTCATCTCTTGGGCTTTTGCAAAGTTCTTGGCATCTTCAACCCAATATACAAAATCAGTCTTGCTTCGTACCACTATTATAAAAATGTTCCAAAGCATTGCAGGACGTTCCTCCACTCCATTTTTTCTACCTCAGATGGCAGGTTCTTTACTCTAGTTTTCTCAAATCTCTAAACCAGTTTAACAATGAGCAAGAAATTCAGAACCCGGTCCCCGTGCCATCAGATCTGCCCCAACTTTGTTAGCTGTAATATTCATTTACTCCAAAAAAGTACAATATACATATCAGCTTGTGTCTTAACATCATAAAGAGTATGAATTCAAGTGAAATACCACTATTCGTATCCAGTGTGAACAAGTATTTTGCATTATCCAACACCTGCAGAATTGAAACCTCTTATAAAAAATTTCCTACAAACTATAATCAACTATGTCTCCTAACAGACAGCCTTGTCAAAGAAATATACATTGAAAAATTGGCAGTTCATGATCATGTATGCATATCCACTTCTACTACAAAAAGGTATAGACATGGCTCTAGCTGAATAATAGAATTGTTCTCTATAGGATGATATGACTATTTGGCGGAACTGTTAACTTTACTCTTCTTTCCTTGATGCCACCTCATCAGGACGAGCAGTGCAGCTTGCAACAAATACAATGAAGGGCAGATTGTTCTGATAAGATAGTGAATGCCAGAATTGTTCATTCTACTTCTTTAGTCTTAGAATGACTACTGGAAATTACTGTCTTTCATGAGCGGAAAATTTTAACTACGGCGGGCATGCTGAGAATGTATTCATAATATATTGATACCAACCAAACATTAGGCACAATAAGTTCCTGTACAATTATCATTCTCAAACAACCTTCGGTTACATATTATCACTGAAAGGAAACAACAAACATCATCTATTTTACCAGCCAAAGAGTCCAGCAGAGTAGTCCTGTGACACCTAAAAGAGCCCATAATTGTCGAGCTGTGCCCTGGCATTAAATGACAAGCTAATACATTCAATAAAGTTTGCAGTAACTCAATGAGGTCTTTAAGAGGAGGAAGAGAAAAGAGATTGTACAGCTTTACGAGTATAAATTTTCAACAGTTCGGGTTTTGATACACCAGCTTCACATTCCATCTCGCTTCCTTGCACGTCTAGAATCAAAGATATCAAAACCGAAGACCTTGCAGATTTATCGCAAAATGTTTAGTAGGATACTCACCGGTGTTAGAAGGAACCATTATCTTGACTACGGCATATATACAGAGTTCAGATCGTCTTTTCATGTTCTAGCCCCATTGTCAACAGATTAACTTCCCAACACGTACATTCTGGCCTGTGCTTCTGCATTGAGAGATCTTGGACGTTAAAATTGATTTCCGCGCTCGAACTTTTGTCCATTTTCCGCCATAAATCTTACCTCTTATCGTGAAATTATGGCCCTTGATTTGAATAATATTCCCTCGTCTATTCTCTCTCGCGCATTTTCCACCGTCCGGCTAAATCCGTAATGGGTCAAACTCCCTTTTCCGCCTCAGCGTATGATTCTGTAACCATTGGAGCAAGTCAATGTGCAAGTCAATCTAGGTATCTTCGTATTAACATTCAACGACAGCACTGGTTTCACATAACCCTTGCTAAGAGGATTTGAACCTCCTGCCACAATAGACATCACCATAAGCAATGAGAATACAATCTAAAACCAGAAGACCAAAGGCGTCTTAAGTTAACTGCATTCACCAGTAACTTACTAAAAGGCCGAAATCTAAAGTGTCTGAGTACAAACCAGAAAATCCAACTGATCCATCTTTTAAGTTAATAGAAATAAAGATCGAATTCCAAAATACCATCGGTTCTATGCATGGTTTTCAACAGAAGAATGCTACCTTAGCGTCTTTTGTGAGCAGAATGTGCACATTAAAAATAACATTGCCTTCTTACCAGCATGGTACATGCCACTTGACAACAAGCAGTGTGGGAAATGCAATCTGATCCTTGCATGCAAGGATATCAGACAACTCTATAAAGAAAATCCTCAAAATCGAACTTCATATCAGCCATCCGGAACCATGAGAATGGGAAGTCCAATGGCATTTGCATGGACTCTGCAGATCGGTTCTTATGAATGACAATGCAAGGGAAGTAAATCGATATAACAATGCAAAACAATGCCAAGTAGACAAGGTGCTGACGCACAGAAGGTTGCCCGATAAGAGCTAAATAATCTCTGAACGAAAAGGCATATTATGAAGAACAAGGAATGATACAACTGTTGACAAATGCACCGAAGAAATTAATGTTTGATATAATTGGAGAAGCTTGGGAAGTAATTGTTCGAACCTTTGAGCCAACAGCTCTATTTCTTCGCTTCATAGCTTGAAGCGGAGGTTGAGGCCGGATATGGCGCTCGAACCCTAATACGTC